>JAJOOR010005852.1:0-65361 GCA_036250505.1 Solanum acaule
TATCCCTAGAGGTCAATTTATTTCTTGCCTCAAAGCTAGGAAAAAGATCTACAAAGGGTGTATTGACTATCTTCTTAGTTCGGGAACACAAGTGAATTTAAGTACACTCTTTATCGCTCAATCGGATTGTCAGACGGAACGTACAATTCAAACACTTGAGGATATGATGCGAGCTTGTATATCAGACGTCAAAGGTCTCTAGGATGAGCATCTACCACTTATTGACTTCGCTTATAAGAATAGATACCATTATAGTATCCAAATGGCATCTTACGAAGCTTTATATGGGAGAAAGTGTACATCCCTAATTGGCTGGTTTGAAACAAGTGAAACTCCCTTATATGGGCCAAATCTTGTTCATCAAACTATGGAAAAAGTCAAGGTGATACAGCAGTGGCTAGAAACAGCTTAAAGTCGACATAAATCATATGAGGATGTTAGAAGGAGAGGACTAGAATTTTCTATAGGAGATTGGGTGTTCTTGAAGGTGTCACCAATGAAAGGGGTAATTGTCATGACCCAGGGGTACCCCTTAGATGTAACACGGTGTACTCAACCCCAAAGGGGCCTCATACAAGCCCTTCGCATAGCATGACATAAGATAAATAGAAATGATGCGAAATTAAAACTTTTACAGTCGGAGTCTTTTCTTAAAATCAAATGGAAGTCTAGACATTGTCTCATTCAACATTGAATACAATCGAGTATCAATAAAGGTCACAACCCTTTACAACATAGTCTCCAAAAAAAATGTAACAAGAAACTTGAAATGAACAACTCATGTCCTCGAACCATGAGGACTCACCGAAAGCGTGGGGAATAGTCAATCCAAGATTTTGATCAAGAAGGAAGCACGCCTCAACAATCGGGCCCTAAACTTATAGAAAAATGTAGAATATATGGGTTAGTACAAAATTGCACCAAGTATGGAAGCCATGCATAAAAATCCTTACAACATGCAAAAAGAGACATTTAGTTGAAACCATGCATTTTATTAACTTTAAGAGTTATCAAGAACATTAGTGTAAATACATAAGTCAAACCATTTTATAAGAAACCCGAAGCTATACTTGTGCAATGCATATATACAAGATCCCATAATCCTATCTAATTCTAAGTGTAACACCCCGACTTTCCAAAACGTCTAAATTAACTCGTATCTTCGTAGAAACACAAGGAGGGTGAGTAATAAATTAAAAATGATGTGGTATGTCATATTTTAAGTGTTTAAGGGTTGTATCTCAAGTTTTTAAGTTAAGTAAGTGGTAAAATAAAAGTTGGCGAAAGTTATCGTACGTTCCTTTTTAAAGATTTGTTTAAAATTTGGGTCAAATGTCTTGGATGTTTTCTACCAATATATAAAGAGTTAGAAGGTCTATCACCCATTCAATCAAAGGCCTACGAATCTAGTTTGCAACGCACAAAACCCCATATCAAAGCGATATCAGAGTGAAAAGTTATGAGAGTTTTACTAGGGACTGCCGGGGAAGTATCCGGGTCGGATCCCGGTCGGGTGAAAAATATGGTATGTCGGCTTATTTAACGTTTTAAGCCATGAAAACATTCCATTTCAGTTCAAAAATAGAGAGAAATCTTAAGAGAGAGTTCCTATGGAGTTCCAGCATGATGAAAGTTAGTTTTTGACGATTTCTACCATTAAACATTGTCCCCGTGCCTAGAAACGTAATCCCTACATGGCAATCATTTTCCCCTTCTATTAGCTACGATTGGAGCTGCTTTTTGAAGATATAAATTTGTATTTATTGGTGTTTCTTCAAGATTTACACTTAGTTAACTAAGTTAATCATTTCGGGACCCTTTTATGGTTGGTTTTATGAATTTCTACGGACGTTTCGACAAGTTGGGGCAATATGGCAAATCTGTCAATTTAAGATTAATTATGAACTATTTATAGGTGTGTACCAGCTGTGTATATATAGTATTAGCGAAGCTTAGGAAATAAGGAACAACTTTCGTGAAGGAACTACGGTCTTTCGAGAATTCATTGGAAAGGTATGTTAAGGCTATTCCCTACTTACGACATGTTTCCTAAAAGCTTAGGAGCAATGCAATTGGGTTGTTTTCGTTGTTCCACTTGTAGCCATTATTGTTGATTGTCGGCTGCTCAAGTTGATATATTCCTCCCTTATCTGATTCTTAATCTGTTAGTAGAGTCCATGTGTTGGACACGACTTAGAGGCTATTTGTATAGGTTGCTTATAACTAAATTGCTCGCTTTTAGAGATTGGATTGTTATCGTTGCCCTTGGGGCTATAATACACCCCTGAGTGGCTCCTACCATACTTAGCACATACAGGAGTATTAGTACCCATTTGTGCCTTACTACCTTGCGAATGCGCAGATCTTACTCTAAAGTTTTGAGAATTCTGACTATTGTACTCACATTTTTTCTTTGGTGCAGGTGCACTAGCAGATTATGGAGCAGGTCCTTTCTTCTTATGTTGGAAACAAGACTGGTTCACGTTGCTCTTTTGCTACCGGGACTTATTCCCTGATGTCTTAGCCCTCTTATTCTTAAACTCTTCTCTATCCCTCAGCTTGTCCTCCTCAACTTGTTACACATGGATCATTAGCCTTATCATTTTAACATCACTTTACTACTAAAAGACTTCTGAAAAGATATTTCCATACTTTTTGGTACTCATTACTATCTTATTCTCAAACACTTAACTTGATTTCGCATCTCATCATCTCCCCCTTAGGTCTAAAGCTGACACTTGAACCTATGAAGCTTAGATGATTCATCCTTAAGAACTCATGAACTTTAGATATATCAGCCACTTCCTGACGACTATCTCTCTGTTGCCCAACTTGGTTGGTCACAACTTGGCTCAACATCCGAATGGCGCCACAGAACTCAGTATTGGTGACCTTTCCTTGGGGTTGCACTTGTGGTGCATTAGGTACCCCTTGTTCCCATGGTTCAACATTCCTTCTAGTCGGACGACCTCTGACAGCTTTTCGTGGAGGCATGATCTGAAAGATATGTGCAAGCACGAATTGGACGAAAATTTATAGAGATTAACTCTATAGCACGAAATGAATGTGACAGAAATGAGGTAATTTCCTAAGTGTTGCAGCCTCCTATTTATATATGTGGTGCGCTTCACAACCGATAAGTAGGACTCGACAAACATGGATTCATAGACTCCCTAGGACTCTTGAACTCTGTGCTCTGATACCAAGTTTTTCATGCCCCAAGCCTACACCCCGAACGTGGCTGGCATTCAAGAACCATTGTTGGCCCCAAGCGAACCCTTGGCCTAGCTTACTTAATCAGCGGAAGACTTTACCCAAGATAAATACTTTTAAAACAAGTAAACTAAACTACTCAAAAATATAACTTAGAATGTATTATAATAACATTAAATACCAAAGTGGCAACTCAAGTCTCAACTTAACTTAAAAGGAAAAGTAAAGAGTCATGAACTAACATCACTAACTCTGTCTATGAATCCTCTAAATAACTGAGATGGACATCGGTACAAGACCCACGACATCCTAATGAACAAAAATACTGAAAGCAATAAAAGGATCCTCTGGAAAGCTAGGAGGCTCACCAACTGACTCTGAGTGCTCAACTGGATCAACGAGGTGCTGGATGCTGATCCTGATTACCTGCGTCGGATTCATAATAAGATGCAGGCCAATTGGCATCAATACATTGAATGTACGAGTATGTGAGTAGGTATGCTAAACATAACTTAAGCTTGAAAAGAGTCTGAAAGAAACACTTACCTTGATTTTACTAAACTCCGGTACAACTTAACTCAATATAAAGAAATAAAGCATATGCAATATATAGAAAACTTGAAAAAACAGTGGAAAACAACTCAATTCATTAAAGAAAATGCAATAACAAACTCAACTTTACTCATATAATAAAGTAATATAGTTTATGTGGGAGTTTCTCTAACCGACAACCACCACTATGAGTCTAAGTGGTGATACAATGTCTTGCCCACGCTGCCTGAACTGTCCTATACTTTGCTGTCATATAGAACGCCTTAACTAAGTGGATCCACTAGTCTATGCTAAAAAGCACTTAAGGATTCATCTAAAAAGTTTGATACTTTACTACCAATGATGGCTACATGGTTTATGGAGACGTGAGTTATCTGAACTCAAACTCATCCCCATATCGGTGCTCAATACTACTCCCAAAATATACTTAGTTCATATGTTTGTAAAAAAAAACTCTTTCTTTGGTTTGAGATAATTACTCAAAAACTTAGCTTAAAAGCTCTCTTGGAAATCTCAATTTCCTTTCTTGCTCAAAATTGAAAACATTTTAACTCTTGGGAATACTTAGTTCCCGTATAATATTTGAAGAATGAACTTTACTCTTACTCTTTACTGAAAACTAGCTAAAAGGCTCTTTTGCAAATCTCAATTTCCTTTCTTGTTTAAATGTGAGAAACATTTACTCTTTGGGAGTACATAGTCCCGATATACTCTTTTGAAAAAATGACTCCAATCTTTACTCCTTACTCAACTTAAAACTTAAGTCTTAAAACAAAGTTAAAACATTTGTAAAAGACTTTTGGAAGACTCTATAAACTTCTCTTAACTTAACTCTTAACTTCTCTTGACTTGACACTTAACTTTCCATGAATTGAATTATGGATTCAGGGATTGTGATTTGTGATAAGAAGGATCTCATGATGTTTAGGAATGATTTTAGATAGCTAAACATGAGAAATGATAACAAATAACTGCCTAGAAACTAGTTCGCGACGCGGAGATGCATTTAAATTTTTGGTCGCGAAATAAATTTTGAGGCAGAATGGTCCGTGACCGCTCCACGACGCGAGGGAGGATTTTCCAAATCTGAGGAACATGTCCGTGACGCGGACCTGGTACCCAAATTTTCTCGACGTGTTCCTTCTTTGTTTTTCAGCCCCAATTAGCCTAAACGCAGTTCTTTTTCTCAAATTTCATTTAGATTCAGATGCCCAACATTTGTACCCAAGAACCTAACTCAAAACAATTCTAAAAGATCTCAGAAACTTCTCAATATCATCCCAATTCACGAATGACATCAAATTCAAGAATACATATCAAGAACATTAAACTTTCAACTTCTTTAGAACGAATTTCGCTGAACTAAACATGTTTGGCGCGTGGGTGAACGAACCCAACGCTATGAAAGTCTCACATACCTCTTTAGGGATCAACCCTTGTTGAAATACACAAGCTAAACCTTCAAGAATGATGAACTTTGCTCTTTCTCCTCTTTTCTACTCTTGCGTTCTTTTTCCAAAATCCGTAGCGTAAAATTTCAATTGTCTAAACTGAACCAATTCAGTTTAGACTCCAATTAATTACCCAAAAACGAAATTAAGTCATGGGGTATGGAAAATACCTTAATGCCCTTCTAAAACCCACAAACGAAATTAAGTCCGGCATATCTCACTCATAGAAACTCGGAATTGAGTAAACTGAGCGGTGTTGGAAAGATTATTCCAAGATATTTCCTACAATATCTGGAAGCACACCTAACTCATTCTGAGCTAGGAGTTATGGTTGTTTGAAGTTGACCAAAAACTCAAACTTAACTTAACTTATCCAATTTTCCAGATTTTTCTTATTTCCAAAAATCACTCTTTCTCATTCTAGCTCTTTCTAGTTACAAGGTGTTACAATTCTAGTTGCCTTAACACCAAAGAAAATTAGAATCACTCGGTAAATCTTATCCACAAATGAAGGATTGTTTATGTCACGCCCCAAGGCTACCCCATGGACACGGACACGGACACGGGACCTAGAATCACGAGTGACCTCAAGCTAACCCTGCTGGCATAACATGAGCATACTAAAAGAAAATTGAAGTAATAAATATTGTGCAGAAGCTAATTATAAGATAACTATGAAATGATGGTGAATACCCATTTACTAAATCTGAATAAAGAAATCTGAGAGTTTAATAACAAATGAAATATCAAACTCGATTGCTAAGCTGAATCCAAACTATGTCTGAAAATAGCCTCTAACTTACTAGAAGAGCTGGGACATGCCCCATCTAAATCTAGAAAAACTGAAACGAAAGACTAAAAGCATAAAAGACAATCATGTCACTAGTCCTCAAAGAATAAGGACTCACCACTAATGCTGCTGAACTAAAGATCGAGAACTGATCTATGCGTGATCTAACTACTGAGGGCCTGAACCTACATCACGAGAATATGTAGAGGATGGTATGCATCAGTACTTAAAAGGTACTAAGCATGCAGATAGAATAAAGCTGAATAATAATCATAACTGAACCAAAGCATATACTGAGCAATGATATGATATAAGCATGATATTAAACTGAAAATACTGAACATGAGATAATTGAATGCAATGACCAAATTTATAACATACTGATACTGAATACTGAACTGCACTGATAAATGATCAATGCATTAGAGTCTGACTGAACTGTGGGAGCTACTAATAACCGACATAAAACCACATGAGCAAAATGTGGAGTCTGATGTATACGCCCCATCGAGGGGACCCAATATACCCTGCCAGAGGTATAGATGCATGTCTGGCGTGATCACTAATATGATACCCACAGAGGGGACTTACAACCTACGGGGGCACGTAGTTTTGGGACTATAAGGGTGACTGACCCTAGTCCAACTCGGCATTAAGCTACTCCCAATTGATTATGTAATCAACACATTATAACTGAATGTCTGTAATACTGGATAGCTCAAAACTAATATGCAAATCTGGGAATGCAACAATTATAGCTGATAATGTGACATTCATAAACTGAAGCATGTGTATATATATATATATCTCAATTAAGTGACCTAGCATATGAAATTCATGAAATAAAAGAACTACATAGCTAGGGTTCTGAAATTCATGCAAGAAATGAAGTAATAACATGGTAATCTTATTTGGAACATATACATAACTAATTCATGATAATCTGCTGATGTTCTAGAAACCCAAGGTCTAGTTATAATTAGTGAATCAAGAATCTGACTGAATTCTAGGGACCTAATGGGCGAAAGGAACCCACAAGTGAAATCCTACATACCTGGTGACAAATTCCGCAGAGAAATCTTTCGATTTCGGGGTTGGAACTGAGAGAACCTTGTTGTGTTCTTGAACTAGGGTTCTTGACCTCTTTCTCCTCTTAGCGTTCTAATTTTTCTAAGTTTATATGAATGATTTGACTTAGGTAAGTTCTAGTTATGTTTATAGGATAAAACTGACCAAAACCACATAGTTTAAGGGTCCAACGCATAATGAAAAGTGTAAAAGCCCCATGACTTAACTGCTATCAGGGTCACCGACGGACGGGACTAACGGACTGATGGTCTATGCTGGCCAATCGTCAGTCACGACTGGAGCTGGATTCTGGCGGTCTGACCTATCGCCATGGACCACGGATAGTGGTCTAACCTATGGTCCGTAGGTCCCAGCATAGGTCAGGACTTAACCAATTTTCCTAGGGGTTCTAGGGAAGGGTCACAGTCGTGGACCGCCAGCACGGGCCGTGGGTCACCCTACGGTCCGTGAGTGGCAACTGTGGGTTGCACCTCCAACTTCTGAAAATCTGTACTAAGGTCTGTTTTTGGATACGGGGTGTTACATTATCTCCCATTTGGGAACATTCGTCCTCGAATGGAGACTAAACTAGCTGAAATGGAGGGGAAGAGTTGCAAACCCTACAACTAAGCACTGGTAGTTGATTTCTAACTGAACTAAGTTCCAAAATTATGCAAATACGCTAAAAATGCAAGTACAAACTGAAGGAACACGATACTAAGACTGAATTTGCGCATGAATAACTAAAAAATTGAAGAGGAACTATTAGCTCAAGTTGGAGTGGAATCGGAAGGAAAGAGGTGTGGATGCTTGACCTTGATGGCTGCTTCTGCTTCCCAAGTAGCTTCCTCTACAGACTGACTCCTCCACCAAACCTTAACTAAAGCGACTTCTTTGTTTCTCAACCTTCTAACCTGATGATCAACAATCTCAACTGGTACATCCTCATAAGTGAGACAAAATCTCACAGACACACTTTCTAATGGCACTATGGATGCTGGATCACCAACACACTTATTCAATAGCGAAACATGGAAGACGGATGCACTGCTGTAAATTTTCCTGGCAGCTCTAACTCATAAGCCACTTTACCAATCCTTTTCAGAATCTTGTAAGGGCCTACATATCTAGGACTGAGCTTTCCTTTCTTGCCAAATCTCATCACCCCTTTCATAGGTGACACTTTCAAGAAAACCCAATCATCAATTTGGAACTCTAGTTCCCTTCTCCTTACATCTGCATAAAATTTCTGGCGACTTTGGGCTATCTTAAGTCTATTTCTAATAAGTTGCACTTTTTCCATAGCATCATGAACTGAATCTGGTCCTATCAAGGCTATTTCACTTAATTCAACTCAACCAACTGTATATCTACATCTATGCCCCTACAATGCCTCATAAGAGGTCATCTGAATGCTGGAATGGTAACTATTATTGTTGGCGAACTCTATAAGAGAAAGGTGATCATCCCAACTACCCTTGAAACCGATTACACAAGCTCTTAATATGTCCTCTAAGGTCTGAATTGTATGCTCTACCTGACCATTTGTTTGCAGATGAAATGTTGTGCTAAGATTAACCTGAGTACCAAGACCTTTCTCAAATGAGAGGTAAACTGAGGACCTCTATCTAATATGATAGGCAAAGGAACCCCATCCAACCTGACTATCTCATTAATGTAAAGCTTGGTGTAGTCCTTTACAGAATCTGTAGTCTTAACCGCCAAAAAGCGTGCATACTTAGTAACTCTATCAACTATCACCCAAATGGAGTCATGTTGTCTAGGAGTACGAGGTAAACATGTGATGAAGTCCACGTTGATCACTTCCCACTTCCAAGTAGGAATGTCAATCTCTTGAGTCATACCTCCTGGTTTCTTATGTTCTACCTTCACCTGCTAGCAATTAGGGCACTTAGCAACAAAACCTGCTATATCCCTCTTCATGTCACTCCACCAAAAGACTTCCCGCAGATCACGGTACATCTTAGTGGCACCTAGATAAATAGAATACCTGGAATTATGGGCTTCAGCAAGAATCTGTTGTATCAACTCGCCCAACTTAGGAACACATAATCGACCCTCGTAGCGAAGCACACCATCTTGCCCTTAAAAGAAAATCTCAACTCTCTGTTGATGGACTGCACCCTTGAGTTCAAGCAATATCGGATCACTATCTTATTTTTCCTTAACCTCCGCTACCAATGAAGATTCTGATCCATTCTGAACCGTTACACCACCATCTGATATGCTCATGAGGCGAACTCCTAAACGAGCAAGCCTATGAACATCCTTCGCTAGTTCCTTTCTTTCTTCCTCAACATGTGCTACATTGACCATAGATAGTCTGCTGAGGGCATCGATTACTACATTAGCCTGACGAGGATGGTAATGCGCACTCATATCGTAATCCTTTAGGAACTCAAGCCATCTTCTCTGTGAAGATTCAACTCTTTCTGGGTGAACACATACTGAAGGCTCTTATGGTCTGTGAACACATCTACGTGAACACCATACAAGTAGTGTCTCCAAATCTTAAGTGCAAACACCACTGCTGCAAGCTCGAGGTCATGAGTTGGATAGTTCTTCTCATGCACCTTAAGCTGTCAAGAAGCATAAGCTACAACCTTACTTCGCTGCATCAACACACTACCTAGGCGGACTCTGGATGCATCACAGTAGATCACATAACCATCTGAACCCTCTGGTAGAGACAAAACTGGAGATGTAGTCAACCTAGTTTTTAGTTCTGTGAAGCTTTTCTCACAATCATCTGACCACTGAAACTTAACTTTTTTCTGAGTCAACATAGTCAATGGAGAGGCAATGGATGAAAATCATTCTACCAACCTTCTGTAATAACCTACTAGACCCAAGAAACTTCTGATATCTATAGGAGAGGTAGGTCTAGGCCATTGTTTCACTGCTTCTATTTTTTGAGAATCCACTTGAATCCCTTCGCTAGACACAATATGCCCAAGGAAAGCAACTGACTGCAACCAAAACTCACATTTGCTAAACTTAGCAAATAACTGGTGATCTTTGAGAGTTTGCAGGACAACCCTCAAATGACTCTCATGTTCTTCCTCATTCCTATAGTAAATGAGGATATCATCAATAAAGATGATAACGAACAAGTCCAAGTACTACTTGAAAACTCTGTTCATCAAATCCATGAAAGTTGCAAGAGCATTGGTTACTCCAAATGATATAACTACAAATTCATAATGATCATATGGAGTTCTGAAGGCTATCTACGAAATGTCACTATCTCTGACTTTGAGCTGATGATAACCGGATCTGAGGTCTATCTTTGAGAAATGACTAGCACCCTAAAGTTGGTCAAACAAGTCATCAATCTTGGGGATAGGATACTTATTCTTGATTGTGACCTTGTTCAACTGTCTATAGTCAATGCACATTCTGAGAGAACCATCTTTCTTCTTCACGAACAATACTGGTGCACCCCATGGCGAAATACTAGGTCTGATGAAGCCCTTTATATAGAAGGTCTTTCAACTTCTCTTTCAATTCCTTAAGCTCAGCTGGAGCCATTCTATAAGGAGGAATATAAATTGGCTGGGTATCTAGAAGGAGATCAATTCCAAAGTCGATTTCTCTTTCGGGAGGAACTCCAAGAGGATCTTCTGGAAACACTTCTTGGTACTCATTAACTACTGGAATTGACTCAAGAGTTGGGGTTTCGGAGCTTGAATCCTTAACCCGAACTAGATGATAGAGACAACCCTTAGAGATCATTTTTTTGGCTTTAAGGTAATATATGAATCGACCTATAAGTGCTAAGATACTACCCTTCCATTCTAAGATTGGTTCGTCTGGAAACTGAAAATGAACAATCCTAGTCCTATAATCGACTGAGGCATAACAGGAATGTAACCAATCCATGCCTAGATTGACATCGAAGTCTACCATTTCAAAGCCTACAAGATCTGCGGAGGTAACTTTCTCGAAGACAGTGACAGGGCAATTTTTGTATACCTATCTAGCTATAACTGGGTCACAGACTGGAGTAGAGACTGAGAAGGGTTCTGAAAGAGTTTCTAGACCAACACTAAAGTTTACTACTATATAAGGAGTTACAAAATACAAAGTTGCCCTTGTTGTCTTTCCACTGAGTGAACCATATGTGAGCCACATCCTTAAGTTGGTAGGATGCCAATTTATCACTACCAGTCACTTGCATCACTCCAAAGATTTTCTTAACCTCATCAATGAAATTATGTGGGTCCTCACCAACTTGCAACCCTAAAAACTCAGGCGGATTCATCCTAAATAAATCTCGAACTCTAGCTACCACTGATCCACCATTTCTATTAGTAGGAACTAAACTTGATGATTATTCTTATTGGTCATACTCTGAGCCAAAAGTTGAATGGCATTCTGAAACTCTGCATTTGAAACCTCTGGGACTAGAGGAATTGCGTTACAATTGCGTGCACTAGCATTCCATATGTAAGCTCTACAAGGAGGCATGATATTAAGCGCATAACGATAGATTAGAAAGGACATCATACCAACGCACGATAAGAATATCAAGAAAGTGAAGTTTTCCTAAAACACTTCATAGCCTCCCTCACATTAGATGTGGTGCACTTCACACCCATGAAAAGGACTATACTTAGTGTGGTTTTTCAGACATCCTAGGACTCTTAAACCTAGTGCTCTGATACAGAGTTTGTCATGCCCCGAGGCTACCCCTAGATGCGAACACGAGACCTAGGATCATGAGTGACCCCAAGCTGACCCTGCTGGCATAACATGAGCATAATAAAAGTAAACTAAAGCAATAAATACTGTGCAAAAGCTAATCATGATATAAATATGAAATGATGGGGAATACCCATATACTAAATCTGAATAAAGAAATCTGAGTGTTTAATAACAAATGAAATATCAAACTCAATTGCTAAGCTGAATTTAAACTATGTCTGAAAATAGCCTCTATTTGACTAGAAGTGTTGGGACATGCCCCAGCTAAATCTAGTAAAACTGAAACTAAAGACTAAAAGTATAAAAGACAATCAGGTCACTAGTCCTCGAAGAATGAGGACTCAGTACTGATGCTGCTGAACTGAATATCGGGAACAGATCTATGCGTTCTCTGACTGCTGAGGGCCTGAACCTACATCACAGGAAGATGTACCGCAGAGTAAGCGCCAGTACTTGAAAGGTACTGAGCATGCAAGATAGAATAAAGCTGAATAATAATATTAATTGAACCAAAGCATATACTAAGCAATGATATGATATAAGCATGATACTAAACAGAGAATAATGAACATGAAATAACTGAATGCAATGACCAAATTTATAACATGCTAAGACTGAATATGAATACTGAACTGTAGTGATAAAATGGTCAATGCATTAGAGTCTAACTGAACTGTGGGAAATACTAATAACCAACATAAAACCACGTGAGCTGAATGTGTAGTCCGATCTATACGCCTCATCAAGAGTACCTAATATACCCTACCAGAGGTATAGAGGCATGACTGACGTGATAACTAAAATAATGCCCACAGAGTGGACTTACAACCTACGGGGGCACATAGTTTTAGGACTATAAGGGTGACTGACCCTAGTCCAACTCGGTATTAAGCTACTCTCAATTGATTATGTAATTAACACATTTTAACTGAATGTATGTAATCCTGGATAGCTCAAAACTAACATGCAAATCTGGGAATGCAACAATTATAGCTGATAATGTGACATTCATAAACTGAAGCATGTATATATATATATATATATATATATATCTCAAAATAAGTGACCTAGCATATGCAATTCATGAACTAAAAGTACTACATACCTAGAGTTTTGAAATTCATCCAAGAAACGAAGTAATAACATGATAATCTGGTTTGGAACATATGCATAACTAATTCATGATAATCAGGTGAAGTTCTAGACACTATAGGTCGAGTTATAATAAGGGAATCAAGAATATGACTGAATTCTACGGACCTAATGGGCGAAAGGAACCCACTAGTGAAATCCCACATACCTAGTGACGAATTCCATAGAGAAATCTTTCAATTTTGAGGCTGGAACTGATGGAACCTTGATGCGTTATTGAACTAGGGTTCTTAACCTCTTTCTCCTCTTAGCGTTCTAATTTTTCTATGTTTTGATGAATGGTTTGAGTTAGGTAAGTTCTAGTTATGTTTCTAGGCTAAACCTGACCAAAACCATGTAGTTTAGAGTTAAACGACATAGTCAAGGGGTCCAACGCATAAGGAAAAGACCAAAAGACCCTGACTTAACTGATGTCGAGGTCACCGACGGATGGGACTGATGGACCATCGATCAACTAACGGTCCATGCTGGTCAACTGCCAGTCACGACTGGAGCTGGATTCTGGGGGTTTGACCTATGGCCATGGACCATGGACCATGGTCTGACCTACGGTCCGTACGTCCCGGCGTGGGTCAGGACATAGCCAATTTTCCTGAGGGTTCTAGGGAAGGGTCGTAGTCACAAACCACGGACCACCAGCACGGGCAGTGGGTCACCCTACGATCCGTGGATGGCGACCGTGGGTTACACCTGCAACTTCTGGAAATATGTACTAAGGTCTGTTTCTAGATTCGGTGTGTTACAATTTGAGTCTTAACTTAGAACTTTTTAGGGTGTTATATCTGAGTTTTCATATTTCATGGATAAAATACAAAACTTATCTCCTTTCAATGAAGAGAGAAAAAATGTATTAGAGAGTTCATGATAAAAGATTATTTAAATTAAACTAATTATTACACAATTTGTAAATGATTATTAATCATATATACTATAATTTCTCCCACCCTATACTTACAGTTTCAATTATAACTTTCATGTCTTCATAAAACGATTAATATTATTCAATTTTTCTATAGCTAGTATCACGATGCCAAAATCGAACGTGATTGCACATGTCTTATCCCAACATGATAGGTCAGCCTAATCAACCCACGACAAGGGAAAATGGATAAGTAAGAACAAAACTAAGAACTAACATAACACACCTTCTGAACCTCCTCATATTACAACCTGCATTAGATATCAGATGATGATTGGACTGGTGACCGAAATTATACAAAATGAATATCTGGTTATGATTTCTTACTAAATTGTGGTGCAATTTCATTAAAAAGTAAGAAGTAAACTTGCACAAATTCTTTCAATCGTGGAATCTGAATTCGTGACTTGTGCGTCTGCAGTACAAGAAGTTGTTTGGTGAAAGAGATTCTTTGAGCATTTGAGCAATGCGAAGAATTCTAAGGGTCCCATGATTCTATATTGTGATAGTCAAGCAACTATCACATACATGAAGGATCCTAAGTATCACAACAAGACCAAACATATTGACATTAACTATGACTTTGTGAGAGACATAGTGGCAAATTGAGAAATAACTTTTCAATATATTCCTAAATGTGAAATGATAGTTGATACTTTTACGAAGGCTATCTCTAGAGACTTGTTTGAAAAACACGTTATGGCTCTAGATTTGCGTAGGATTTGATGATATTTCAGTATTATAAAATACCTTGATTGTTATAATATTCTCTTCTATATAATATTATTGAATTTATGTTCAAATGTAGTATGCGAGATTGAATCTCTCACACGAGCAATCACCTCTTACAAAGAGATGAGTTTCACCATCATATTATTACTTGTTTTATGATCCAGACAAATGTTTCTCTAAGAAAATGAGTTTAAGGATCACTGAAGAGAGAAACAAGGGTTGAGCATCAGGAGGTGTTTGGATCAAGGTCTGTAGGATGTTGGATAATCGAAATAATGAAACCAATTGTAGCAAGTATTTCATACCACGTGTGTCAAGCGATCAGTGGTTCAATAAAAAAAATGGTTCCCTGCTTCTTCATTGTGTGACACCTAGAAATGTTAAAATAACTTTTCAATGAAATACCCTTTGATCTTTTATTGTTTCTTGAAGTTTCAATCGATGTTGCCACTTTAGCATGTTACTAATATTCATTCGACAATACAGTGCATGTCTCGAAAATTGGTTGAATTAATTGAATAATAAACTTGTATACACAAGCCGGCTATTGCACTAACCATATTGGTAGTGAGTGTAAATGTGTATAAATTTAAACATGAACTCGAGTTAACCTCTTTAAGAGTATGAGGGATCGAATAAATAACTATTGAAGTAGTGAATGAAGTCTGGGATATTATGGGTAATAGTATTCTCATATAAATAGTGAATTCCTTCCAAGGGTGATTGGATTCCTATGTGGGTTTTGGAAAATCTTAAGGTTAAACTCTTGATGCTCACATGTCGCACAAACTATTTGTTGTATGAATTGTGTGACTAGTTGATGTTGTATTGTCTTGGGTCTTGTCCACCATGTGCGAAGTGGAGGATGTAAGTTTTGGGTCGTGAGTCACCCATGTGGACCGACCTGACCCGATCCAAGAAGTTGTCAGAGAAGATATAAGAACTAATTATCTCTTATTTTAAAAGAAAGGGGGAACAATTTGATAATTGAAAAACTTCCCAAGCCTTCCTTATAAAATAATTTCTTCGTTTACAGAAAAGGACAACGTAAAAATCTATATGAAAAGAGAACACAAACCAAAAGTTAAAAAGAAAACTCAGAAACGTTTTTTTGTCCGAAGATAAACATTCAGTTTAAGAATCCAACATTGTTTCCTAGTGATTTAAAGAACGACTTTGGAGCAATTGTGTTAAAATAGCAAAATCAACGACTTCCACTGCAAATACAAGATACACAACTCCTCGATATTTCTCTTTCTATATATATATATATATATATATCAAGAATAAGGTTAAACATAAATTGAGACACTATAAGTGTGAATGTACTTGTTGAAACTTCATTTGATGATAAAAATAAAAGTTCAACTATGGTATATATATATATATACATTAAGAAACACCAACACACACACAAACATAAAATTTTTACTTACGAGTTCAAGAGAACACAAAAAAATTACATACTTAAACTAATAACTCCTCCATGTACTTTAAAGTCACATAAAAATATATAAAGTCAAAAGTTGAGAAATAGAAATAATCATTTGTCAAAACAACCAACGATTTCTTTAAAAATCATTAAGAGTATATGATATAATTATAGCTCTCTGATCTAGAGAATTTTTCAACACACTCATGGAGCAGATTTCTTTCTTTTGGAAGATGCGCACATCTTTGTTGTTCTCTTCCTCTTTTCTTCTATGACCTCAGGGTCATTACTGGCTCTCATTCATTGGGATCTATAAGGCCTTCCAGGGATGACTGCATTGCTCCCTCTTGATATCACAAGTTCTCTTTCTAGTGCTCGTGTGGATTTATCTTTAAGTCGAATTGTCCTATAATAAATTAAAGTACCAAAATAATTAAAAACAAGAATAACAATTTAAAATGTGATAATAAATTAAAATTAATTATTTTTAAACATGCACACAATTACCGTGACGATGATGCAAGTTGATGCAATTCTACAGGTTGCAAAGTCTTGGTTAAATGACTTGTGATTTCTTGATCAACTTCTTGACTAAACTCGACAAATCAATGGATCAATGTCTATAAAAGTAAATATAAAATATTTTTATCTTTTTCAAATTATAGTTGAGATTCGTTAATCTAAACACTCAAAAGTTAAATGTAGACCCATTTCATTAACTTAACTATCACACAATTATTATGTAAATTATACTATGCACACATATTTTTCAAATAAGACTATATTATTATTAAGATATCAAGTGATAATATATAAGTAAATTGTTCAACATACTAACCTCATTGTCAGCAATACTTATTATTCCATGAGTTTTGATGAATCATCTCCATCCGAATCGTCGGATATGATTATAAAATCATTAAAATAAAAGTTGAAAAAATGATAAGTTATCATAAAATTTCAAACAATCATGCTATTTCGTATTTAGCAATACATTAAACTCTTTAATCATACGATTTTAGAATATGAAATGATAATCTTGTTGTTTATGCTCTTTACAACTTTTTTTATGATAAATAAATGAAGATCTAGTGAAAATCCTAACAAATTTAACAAGTGCACAAATTAATTGATTATTTTATTGTTTGGCCTATATTATTTCATAGTATAAGATTGTTTGTCAAGAACTTGTATAAAATGTTAAAACTTGACTAGTTTCGAGAAAGAAAAAAACATAAGAAGCCTTGACCACAATAATCGTGAAATACTACAAATTAGAATATATATTAATCATTTTTAGATTAAATTCATCATGTCATTGTACATGCATCTAATTATTTAGTACAAAAGAGGAGAGGGGGTAAACATTGATCAAACCTCAATAAAAAAAATAATGAATGTATCATATAGTTTAATATAGCCTATGACGATATACAAGATGAACAAAAATCTTCAATAATAAAACTGCATATATGAAAATGAAAGAAAAACATATAAGGAGCACCTTTTATTTTATATTATTGTGGAATATCCCATATAAATATTTTTGTATTGCTTTTTATATAAAGTATATTGATTTCATTTAATCCCCTTAATATTTTGGGTTTGAAATTTAATAATCATTTTAATTTATTATAAATATTAAATGTGAATAAGTTTTTACTAGTAATAAATTAAACCTCTTGATCATAATAATCAATAGAAAAAAATGAATTGAAAAGTATATATATATATATATTAACGTATATAAGTTGTCTCAATTACTATTAGTATGAATTGCAACATATAAACCTTTTGAATAATTTAAAATTTCTTGCTAATGTTAGATTCTTCTAAACTAGTCAATTTTGTGAAACACATATATTTTTTGTTCACATTATTTTTTGGAAAACGGTTATTTTGTTTTCACGTTATACTTAGAAATTAATCAAATTATTTTTAAAAATCTTATATTCATGATTATTTTAAATGTAAAAAAGCATAACTTTGAATGTTACATAGCTATAGCTGATATGATATTTAATCTTTTTGTAAAACCATCTGAATTGCTAATTTTAAAAAGTATTATTTTTCTGATCTCAAATTATTAAAATTGTTGAATTAAATTTTATCTTTTCTATACAATAGCTTTCGAATGTAAGATCCAAGGGTTCCTTATCATTCAAGAGGGTATCACTTTTCAAATCCTAAGAGTTGAATTACATGATTTGATTAAAATTTACTCATCTTTATATAATAACTTTTGGTTGAAGATTTAAGATGTGAAGATTCATTTTCATTTAAAAGGGGAAAGAGACTATTATCATCACCCAGCAAGAAATTTTAAACCCTTAGAACTGCAATCTCACCTAGTTGACCAAATTTTGTTAGACATATGTTTTTTTTTTTAAATAGTTAAATAATTTTTAAGATTTTATAATTAATAAATTAGAATACAATACCACATAATGAAAACATAACATCAGTTCCATAACTTATAAGAATTTTATAATATAAAAATGAAGCCTACAATAATTTTAAAAGCTAGTGTTGAAGAATTTACCTTGAACATTGTTGCTTGTACCCATGGATAAATTCATTTTCTAAGTGAATTTTGATGGCCTGATAAAAAATCACAAATAACTAATTTATTTTGATGATTTTAAGAGGAAAGATCTATATAAATAGATGTGTGTGTACATATAGAAATTATTGTAATTCTACTGTTCATAAAAAAAAGAGGAGGATATTTAAATGAAAACACTCATACCTTTCACAAGAAAGTTTGAAATGGAAAAAAGTGAAATGAGTTGCATCTTTCACAAATTTATAATGAATAATTGTTTCAAGTGGAGATTACCATAATTTCCGTCATATTTCACTTATAGTTTTAATTAATTATTAATAAAATACATTAAAAGGCATAGTTATTAATCAATGTCTTAAATTAAATATAAGACGATCTAATCTAAACATTAATTCTAAGCAATCAAAAACACTACATGATAAATTTGGTAAATTAATTATAAACTTTCTAGTTATTGTGTTATGGTATGAACATACAATAGAACATTTGGATATCTATGGGATAAAAAATATAACAAATTCTTATAATAAAGTTTGTCGGAAAATATAAAAGTTGACCAAATTTCTTTAAAAATAGTATATATCTAAAATTTATATTTGATTTGTGATGCCATAATTCATGAAAAAAAAATTAAACACTATATTTTTCACCATAAGCGCTTACAACTCCACCCCACCCCCAAAGCACCACCAACAAAGATTTGAAAATGTTTGACCTCTTAGTTTTGATTCACTTCTTATAAGGCTGAGGTATTATATTTCATGGATAAAATACAAACTGTATCTCCTTTAAATGAAGAGAGAAAAACTCAATTAGGGAGTTTGTACCACGTGTGTCAAGCGATCAATGGTTCATTGCTTCTTTGTCACGACCCAGACCGTCGTGATTGGGACCCACACTAACCCTCCGTGGGAGAACCACTACTACAACCTAAACTAAGCAACTAAACCAAAAACTAAAGCTTTTAAGTAACAGAAGCAAGTTAAATAGCTAAAGATTGAAGTTTCCATAAACTTCCAAAAGATCTAACAACTAAACAATGCGACAAATACTCCTAGAACCTGAAAGTTAATGTATCAAAACATCTAAAGTTCAACAAGTCTAAACAAGAAGGGATATAACCCCAAACTAATGAACTAACAACTAATTAGAAAGTCTAAGTCCGAATGTGGACATAGACGGAAAGAGAACTCATGGCAGCCTAGAAGAACTGGCTCACCCTTGAATTCAAACAACGATCACTGATCTTCTAAGTGAGGTCTATCAATAGCCGCCTGAAGATCCCCTGTATTCAACAAAGAAAGAGCAAGTGTAGTATCAGTACACAACCACAGTGTACTGGTAGGATCACGCAGCTATCCCACTAAGTGTAACATAAGCAAGTCAATACAACAATATAATCACATGCATATACTGAACATATACAATATTATCAACATTTATGAATCAGTACACAACCATAGTATATTGATAGGATCACACGGCTATCCTCCTAACTGCAACATACATAAGTAAATATAATATATATAATAACATGAATATACTGAATACATACGATATCAACAACATTCAAGAACAACGGAGCATTGCACAAGTCTCAATTATACAGTTATCTCAAGTAAATAGTCCTCTCATGGAACCCAAGCTCAAATAGTTAGCATACCGAAGTGTGGTACCCGATTCAATGTTTATGCCGTAACGTGGCAACCGATCCCATATTTATGCCGGAACGTGGCAACTCATCCAAGTTAGTGTGTCAGAACGCAACACCTGATCCATTCAACAAGCCACAATCACAATCACAAGTACATTCTCATAATCATACAATCAAATCATTATTCATGACATTTATCATTCATCTATCCTCATTAACAATTAGTGTGATCAATAATGCAGCATTCGCATACATACATTTATTATAATGAAGCAAGGACAAACATACATCACACAATCATAGAATCACAACCATCAGCTACCTCGAACAAAGCTTGAATCCCCTAAGAAACGTGTTTCTTCCCTTTTCGGGTTCGTTCCACTTGTTCTTGGTCTACAAATAATAATTATAACACGAGAATCAATAAACAATAACTAATTACCCGAATTACTAACAATCTTATCACCCCTTGATCCCAATATCCCAATTAGGGTGGTTTCCACCATAAATTCCAGATTAAAACCCTCCCCCATCGATAATTACCCATTAGATTACGTTCTACGAATCAAAAAATGGATACGGGGAGTTAAAACCTTACCTATAACCTCAAGAATGGTGGAAAACTGTCAAGAAGTCTCTCGGGTTCGTTCCCTAGCTCTCAAGTTTGAAAATTGCAGAATGAAATGTTTTTGGGGTTTATTTCCAATTTTAAGTCGCTTCTGTCCCACCACAGCAGCTAATCCCGCTGCAGTGACCCGCTCTAGCAGTAGAAATCCCCACCATAGCGGCTTGCACGGAAAAGTGAGAAAAATTAATAATTCCAAGACCCCATTTCACAACACACCTTCAACCAACAGCACTCAGAAACTACCCGTTGACGCCAAGATCAGTTTCGGGAGTTCTACTCAGCCGAATTCAATTCTGTAAAGTCGTATGGTTTTATTAACGTCTTGGCTATCTAGTAATGCAATTAAAATCATAATTAAATCACCCAATTGCTACCATATTTCCCTAGACCTCACCCTTGAATTTGAAGGATCACTGATCTTCAAAGCGAGGTCTGTCAATAGCCATCTGAAGATGCCCTGTACTCAACAAAGAAAGAGCAAGTACAGTATCAATACACAACCACAGTGACTGGTAGGATCACGCGGCTTCCCCACTAAGCACAACATACATAAGTAAATACAACATATAACAACATGCATATACTGAATATATACCATATCAACAACATTCAAGAATAGCGGAACATTTCACAAGTCTCAATTATACAGTTATGTCAAGTAAATGGTCCTATCTTGGAACCTAAGCCCAAACAGTTAGCATACCGTAACGTGGTACCCGATCTAATGTTTATGCCGGAATGTGGCAACCGATCCCATATTTATGCCGGAACGGGCAACCGATACCATATTTATGCCGAAACGTGACAACCGATCCAAGTTAGAGTGTCGAAACGCAACACCCGATCCATTCAACAAGCCATAGTCATAATCACAAGTACATTCTCATAATCATACAATCAAGTCATGATTCATGGCATTCATCATTCATCTATCCTCATCTACAATTATTGTGATCAATAATGCAACATTCGGATACTATATGTATTATAATAAAACAATAACAAATATGCATCACACAATTATAGAATCACAACCATCACCTACCTCGAACAAAGCTTGAATCCCTTAAGAAACATGATTCTTTCCTTTTCGGTTTCGTTCCTCTTGTTCTTGGTCTACACACAATAATTATAACACGGGAATCAATAAACGATAACTAATTAATTGAATTACTAACAATCCTATCAACCCTAGATCAAACCCTTGATCCCAATATCCCAATAAGGGTTGTTTCCACCATAAATTCCAGATCAAAACATCCCCCATCAATAATTACCTATTAGATTACGTTACATGGATCGAAAAATGGATGCGAGGAGTTAAAACCTTACATTCAACATCAAGAATGGTTGAAAACTGTCAAGAAGTCTCCTGGGTCCGGTCCTTAGCTCTCAAGTTCGAAAATTACATAATAAAATATTTTTGGGGTTTATTTCCGACTTTAAGTCGCGTCTGTCCCACCACGGTGGCTAGTCTCGCTGCAACGGACCCGCCCTGGCGGCAAAAATTCCAGTCATAGGGGCTTGCACGGAACAATGAGAAAAATTAATAATTTCGAGACCCAATTTCATAACACACCTTCAATCAACGACATTCAGAAACTACCCGTTCACACCAAGATCAGTTTTGGGAGTTCTACTCACCTGAATTCAATTCCGTAAAGTTGTACGGGTTCCTTAACGTTTTGGCTATCTAGTCATGTAAGTTAAATCATAATTAAATCTCCTAATTGCTACCAGATATTCCTAGACCTCACTGACTCCGGTTTCATCCAAATCTGGATTAGGTTTGGAAATTCGAATTTACTACGAAAAGCTTTTCGGCCCAAAATTTTTCCTCGTTGGCTATTTCTATAACGACGGAAACCGGTTGTTACAATCGTAGAGCACCAGAGGTTTACACTTTCTTTCTTCTTGGTCCACCACCTCTCTGTATTTCAAAATTAAGCAGTGTTGTCTTATCTTGAAGCAAGTACGTAATTAGCCAACAATATTAAGAACACACATGAGGACTCAGACCTCTACTCCATGCTCTTTTGGTAAATGGATTCTTTGAGAATGGGTATATTAAAATGTTACCGTGCTTGAACGTGACACCCGATCTAATAATATCGTGCCAGTTCGTGGCATCCGATCCAAATATATCGTGCCGAATCATGGCACCCAATCCAATAATATAGTTAATTCATCATTCTTTATCATCACTTTCCACTTCATTGACAATATTTCATCGAGCCTTCTTTATTCAAGATATCACTTTAATAGATCAAGTTCAAGAATATGGATTTCACAGTCTTGAAATTATAGACCAATCACAACAACATGTAAATCATTCAAACCACAATAATTAAGTATATAAGAAATTTCACAACATTACTCAATGACTAGCAATCTCTATCGAGAGTCTCTCTATCATATAGAACAAATCATAATCTATCTCCACCGAAGAACCAAAGTCAAGCAAGCTAATTTATCAATGTTTTTCTTTCTTCAATGCCTCTAACATTTCCAATCTATCAACTATGCATAATTCATAAGTAAACGAGTCTCTCGACACTCATATTACTATAAATATAGTGATATTCATAAAATACAATACACCTAATATTTAATCATCTATACCAATTATTATTAAAACTTGAACTTTTATACAATAATCATAAAAAGAAAAAAAAAACGGAAATCAATTTAATGAAGTTACAAAACCAGTAACCTGACAGATATTTAAGGCATCCATCATCCTACCCTCTAGTCATTATACTACCATTTTTCTAATCTCAATTATCATCTCAATCATTTGGTAATAGTTACCAATGACTGCAGACAAGGTCTCCTCCCCCACTATCACATTGCAACAACAATATCTAACCCTAACTTGCTAATATTACATCAATTTTTTCCACTTTATCCCTTTAATAATAATTAATGTTCATACCCCTTTACACTAATATATACGAATAAGAAAGGAATATTAGATAGATTTTACTTGAAAAATATCAAGTCATGGTTCACAGTCGCCGCACGGTAAGTATTGTCACCTAGTCTTTTAATATTTAGGGCAAACAATTATGAACTAATAAATAAATAAATTTTAAATTCCATTAATTTCTTCCTACACATGGGCCATGTGGTTAGGGTATTAAATAAATTATGGACTTCTCTCATTAACCACCAACTAATAAAAATTAATCACTTAATAACCCGTCAACTAAATAACTGTAGTTAAATGAATAATTCAAATTCTCATTTAAAATTTACAAAATGATTTTTTTATGAAAGAAATAGGTCTAGTTTTCAAAATGACCTAACGAGTCGTTACAAGTTAATGTTGAAATGGGAAGCACAACGAGAGACTATATGTATATAGGTCCTCCAAAAGAAACTCACAGACTTATACTGAGAGGAAAAAGTAAATTTAAGTAAACAAGAAAGAGTACATTTGAGAGACTTCTGACTGGCTATTGAAGAATTTGTTTCATAGTCATACGTCTTACAATCTTCTTTTCTAGTCATCATGTATTAGGAAGTTGAATTAAGTTGTACCTTACTGTTTTTCTAGAAGCATTGTTTAAGAAACAAATCTCTTATAAACTATGAACTTCAAATTAGGGTTAACTTGAATAGGGTTCAACCGTCTATGTTGATTGTCGAGATAGAAATTAGAGTTAATTTGTAGGTTGCAAGTGATTGTAATCTCAATAAGTATTTGAGGCTCATTATTTTAGTGATGTAGGATAAATCCAACAGAGGTGCGAGTCATGATTTTTTTTTTCTTGTGAAATGGATGATTTCCACATAATTATTGTCTAGTTAATTAATTGAGCCCAACTCATATAATCAAATGGATGTTGAGTTTTTTGAGTAATTGTTTAATACCTTATATATAAAAATAAAAAAAAGTATTTAGTAATAATTTTAAAGTGTATTTTTCTAAAATTTGATATCGTTGCAGTGATTATTCATTTATTCACTTACTTAAATGTCGATATTATTTATAAAGAAAATCTTCCGTACGCCACTATTTAAAATAGGGTATCAAATGAGAGTGATAGAGTTAGGGGCAAAAGAATGAGACCAATCGTAGCACGTATTTCATACCACGTGTGTCAAGCGATCAATGGTTCAATGAAAAAATGGTTCCCTTCTTCTTAATTGTGCAACACCATGAAAAGTTAAAATAACTTTTCAATGAAATACCCATTGACCTTTTATTGTTTCTTCCAGTTTCAATCGATGTTGCCACTTTAGCATGTTACTAATCGTCATTTGACAATACAGTGCATGTCTAGAAAATCGGTTGACTTGATTAAATAATAAACTTGTATACACAAGTCGGCTATTGCTCTAACCATATTGGTATTGAGTGTAAATGTGTGTATAAATTTAAACATGAACTCGAGTTAACCTCTTTAAGAGTATGAGGGATAAAATAAATAACTACTGAAGTAGTGAATGACATCTGGGATATTGTGAGTAATAGTATTCTCATATAAGTAGTAAATTCCTTTCAAGTGTGATTGGATTCCTATGTGGGGTTTGAAAACCCTTAAGGTTAAACTCTTGATGCTCACATGTCGCACGAACTATTTGTTGTATGATATGTGTGACTAGTTGATGTTGTAATATTGGCTTGGATCTTGTCCACCATGTGCGAAGTGGAGGATGTAAGTTTTTGGTCGTGAGTCGCTCATGTGCACCGACCTGACCCGATTCAAGAAGTTGTATAAGAAGATATAAGAACTAATTATCACTTATTTGAAAAAGAAAGGGGGAACAATTTGATAACTGAAAAACTTCTCAACCCTTCCTGATAAAATAATTTCTTCCTTTACAGAAAAAGACAACGTAAAAAACAATATGAAAAGAGAACACAAACCAAAAGGGAAAAAGAAAACTCAAAAAAAATAATATTGTCTGAAGATAAACATTTAGTTTATGAATCAAACTTTGTTTCCTAGTGATTTAAAAAAGGACTTTGGAGCAATCGTGTTAAAATAGCACAATCATCGACTTCCCCTGCAAATACAAGATACACAACTCGTCGATTTTTCTCTCTATATATATAGCAACAATAAGGGTAAACATAAATTGAGACACTATAAGTGTGAACATACTTGTTGAAACTTTATTTGATGATAAAAACAAAAATTCAACTATGGTATATATATATATACTAAAAAACACCAACACATAGACACAAAATAATTTGAACTTACGAGTTCACGAGAACACAATAATTTGATATATTTAAACTATTAACTCCTCCATGGAAATTAAAGTCACATAAAAATATATATAGTCAAAAGTTGAGAAATAGAAATAACCATTTGTCAAAACAAACAAAACAACCCATGATTTCTTTAAAAATCAAATTAAGAGTATATGATATAATTATATCTCTTTAATCTAGAGATTTTTTCAAGACACTCATGGAGCAGATTTCTTTCTTTTGGAAGATGCGCACAACTTTGTTGTTCTCTTCCTCTTTTCTTCTATGACCTCGGGGTCATTATTCGCTCTCATTCGTTGGGATCTGTAAGGCCTTCTAGGGATGACTGTATTGCTCCGTCTTGATATCACAGGACCTCTTGCTAGTGCTCGTGTGGATTTATCTTTAAGTCGAATTGTCCTATAATTAATTAAAGTACCAAAATAATTAACAACAACAGTAACAATTTAAAATGTGATAATAAATTAAACTTAATTGTTTTAAACCTGCAAGACGCAATTACCTTGAAGATGATGCAAGCTGATGCGATTCTACAGGTTGCAAAGTCTTGGTTAAATGACTTGTGATTTCTTGATCAACTTCTTGACTAAACTTGACAAATCCATGGATCAATGTCTATAAAAGTAAATATAAATTTTTTTTAGCATTTTGCAAACTATAGTTAAGACTCCTTAATATAAACACTCAAAAGTCAAATGTAGATCCATTTCATTCACTGAATTATCACACAATTATTATGTAAAACTATGCACACATATTTTTCATATAAGAGTACGTTAATATTAAGATATCAAGTGATAATATATAAGTAAATGCTTCAACATAATAACCTCATTGTCAGAAACACTTGTTAATCCATAAGTTTTTGATGAATCATCTCCATCCGAATCGTCAGATATGATTATAAAATAAAAAAATCATTAAAATAAAAGTTGAAAAAATGACAAGTTATCATAACATTTCAAACAATCACAATATTTCTTATTTAGAAATACATTAAACTCTTTAATTATACGATTTTAGAATATAAAATGATAATCTTGTTGTTTATGCTCTTTACAACAGTTTTTATGATAAATAAATGAAGATCTAGTGAAAAATCTAACAAATTTAGCAATTGCACAAATTAATAGATTGTTTTATTGTTTGGCCTATATTATTTCACAGTATAAGATTAAGAATTTTTATAAAATGTTAAAACTTGACTAGTTTCGAGAAAGGAAAAAACATAAGAAGCCTTGACCACAGTAATTCGTGAAATACTACAAATTAGAATATATTTTAATCAGTTTTAGATCAAATTCATCTTGTCATTATACATGCATCTAATAATTTAGTAGAAAAGAGGAGAGGGGTAAACATTGATCAAACCTCAATAAAAAATAACAATAAAACAATGATTGTATCATATAGTTTACTATAGCCTATGACGATATACAAGATGAACAAAATTCTTCAATAATAATACTGCATTTATGAAAATGAAACAAAAATATATAAGGTTCTTCTTTTATTTAAGTTATTGATTAATATATGATTGTCATGGAGGATGTCTTATGTTAAAAATATTATTGTGGAATATCACGCATATTTATTGTTGTATTGCTTTTTATATAAAGTATATTGATTTCATTTAATCCCCTCAATGTTTTGGGTTGAAAAATTAATAATTATTTTAATTTCTTATAAATATTAAATGTGAAAAAGTTTTTACTCGTAATAAACCTCTTGATCATAAATAATCAACAGAAAAAAATGAATTGAAAAGTATATATATATATATATATATATATTCTTATCAACGCTATAAGTTGCCTCAATTACTATTAGTATGAATTGTAACATATTTACTTTTTGAATAATTTAAAATTTCTTGCTAATGTTAGATTATTCCTAACTAGTCAATTTTGTGCAACACATTAATTTTTGTTCACATTATTTTTTGGAAAACGTTTATTTTGTTTTCACATTATTCTTAGAAATTAATCAAATAATTTTTAAAAATTTTATATTGAAGATTATTTTAAATATAAAAAGCATAATTTTGAATGTTACATAGCTATAGGCGATATGATATTTAAATTTTTGTAAAACCATTTGATTTGCCAATTCTAAAAAGTATTTTTTTTCTTATCTCAAAATATTAAGATCGTTAAATTAAATTTTATTTTTTCTATACAATAACTTTTGAATTTAAGATCCAAGGGTTCCTTATCATTCAAAGGGTGAAGAGGGTATCATTTTTGAAATCCAAAGAGTTGAATAACATGATTTTATTAAAATTTACTCATCTATATATCATAACTTTTGGTTGACGATTTAAGATGTGAAGATTCATTCTCATTTAAAAGGGGAAGAAGACTATTATCATCACCCATCAAGAAATCTTAAACCCTTAGAATTGCAATCTCACCTAGTCGACCAAATTTTGTTAAACATATGTTTTTTATAAAAAAAAAAATATTTAAATAATTTTCAAGATTTTATAATTAATAAATTAGAATACAATACCACATAATGAGATCATAACATCAGTTCCATAACTTATAAGAATTTTATAATATAAAAAATGAAGCCTACAATAATTTTAAAAGCTAGTGTTGAAGAATTTACCTTGAACATTGTAGTTTATACCCATGGATAAACTCATTTTCTAAATGAATTTTGATGGCTTGATAAAAAATCACGAATAACTAATTAATTTTGATGATTTTAAGAGGAAAGATGTATATAAACAGATGTGTGTTTACATATATAAATTATTGTATTTCTGCGGTTCATAAAAAGAGAGGAGGATATTTAAATGAAACCACTCATACCTTTTACAAGAAAGTCTGAAATGGAAAAAAGTGAAATGAGTTACATATTTCACAAATTTATAATGAATATTTGTTTCTAATGGAGATTACCATAATTTCGGTCATATTTCACTTATAATTTCAATTATTTATTAATAAAATACTATAAAAGGCATAGTTATGAATCAATGTCTTAAATTAAATATAAGGCGATCTAATCTAAACATTAATACTAACAAATCAAAAACACTGCATGATAAATATGGTAAATTAATTATAAACTTTCTAGTTATTATGTTATGGTATGAACATACAATAGAACATTTGGATATCTATGGCATAAAAAATATATCAAATTCTTATAATTAAAATTTGTCGGAAATTATAAAAGTTGACCCAATTTATTTAAAAATAGTATATATCTAAAATTTATATTTTATTTGTGATGCCATAATTCATGAAAAAAAAATTAAACACTATATTTTCACCATAAGCGCTTACAACTCCACCCCACCCCCAAAGCACCACAAACAAAGATTTGAAAATGTTTGGCATCTTAGTTTTGATTCACTTCTTATAAGGCTGAGTTATTATATTTCATGGATAAAATACAAAACGTGTCTTATTTAAATGAAGAGAGAAAAATTCAATTAGGGAGTTCATGTCACGTGTGTCAAGCGATCAATGGTTTAATGGAAAAATGGTTCACTGCTTCTTTGTCACGACCCAGACCGTCGTGATTGACACCTACACTAACCCTCCAGTGGGAGAACCAATACTACAATCCAAACCAAGTAACTAAACCAAAAACTAAAGCATTTAAGCTACGAAAGCGAGTTAAATGATTAAAGACTGAAGTTCCCATAAACTTTCAAAAGATTTAACAACTAAACAATGCGGAAAATACACCTAGAACCTGAAAGTCAATGTACCAAAACATCTAAAGTTCAACAAGTCTAAACAAGAAGGGATATAACCCCAAACTAATGAACTAACAACTAACTAGAAAGTCTAAGTCCGAATGTGGACATAGTCAGAAAGAAAACTCATGACAGCCTGGAAGAACTGGCTCACCCTTGAATTCGAACGACGATCACTGATCTTCTAAGCGAGGTCTGGCAATACCCGCCTGAAGATGCCCTGTACTCAACAAAGAAAGAGCAACTGCAGTATCAGTACACAACCACTGTGTAGTGGTAGGATCACACGGCTATCCCACTAAGTGTAACATAAGCAAGTCAATACAACATTATAATCACATGCATATACCAAACATATAAAATATTATCAACATTTAGGAACAACGAACAACTTCACATTTCTCAAGATACACAATTATGACAAGTCACTGGTCCTCTTATTGAACCCAAACCCAAACATTTAGCATATCAGAACATGGTACCCGATCCAATGTTTATGTCGAACCGTGGCAACCGATCCCATAATTATGTCGGAACGTGACAATTGATCCAAGTTAGTGTGTCGGAATGCAACACTCGATCCATTCAACAAGCCACAATCACAATCACAAGTACATTCTCATAATCATACAATCAAGTCATGATTCAATGTCATTCATCAATCATATATCCTCATTTACAACAAGTGTGATGAATAATGCAACATCCACATACATGTATCATAATGAAGCAAGACAAACATACATAACACCATCATAGAATCACAACCATCACCTACCTCGAAACAAGCTTGAAACCCTAAGAAACTTCATCCTTTCCTTTCCGGATTCGTTTCCCTTGTTCTTGGTCTACAAACAATCATAATAATACGAAAATCAATAGACAATCACTAATTACCCGGATTACCAACAATTCTATCAACCCTAGATCAAATCCATGATTCCAAGTACCCAAATTGTGGATGTTTCCACCATAGATTCTATATCAAACACCCCCCCCCCCTCCATCGATAATTACCCACTAGATTACGTTTTACACATCGAAAAATGGATTTGGGGAGTTAAAATCTTGCCTTTAGCCTCAAGAATGGTGGAAACCCGTCAAGAAAAGACCCTGGGTTCGTTCCTTAGCTCTCAAATTCAAAAATTGTAGAATAAAATGATTTTGGGGTTTTGTTTACGACTTTAAGTCGCGTCTGGCCCGCCACAGCGGTCCTCACCCCGCTACAGCGGCCCCGCCCTGGCGACCAAAATCACCGCCAAAGCGGTTTGCACGAAATAGTGAGCTATTTTAATAATTCCAACACCCCCATTTCAAAATACACCTTTAACCAACGACACCTAGAAACTACTCGTTCATTTTAAGATCTATTTCGGGCGTTCTACTCGCTCGAATTCATTTCCGTAAAGTCGTACGAGCTCATTAATGCGTTAGCTATCAACTCATGTAATCAAAATCATATTTAAACTAACCAATTGTTACCATATTTACCTACAGCTTAATGACTTTGATTTCGTCCAAATCTGGACTAGGTTGGGAAATTTCACGTTACTACAAAAAAGTTTTCTGGCCCCAAATTTTTCCCCTTTGGCTTATCTATAACGACGAAACCCGATCGTTACAATAGATACCAATTTACCCATCGGTCGTCCCCGAGTGACAAACTTAGGAAAAATAGGCTAAAGAAAGAATGAAAAAGTACCTGAATCGATGAATAATTGGGGATACTTGTCTCGCATGTCCCTTTTGGTTTTCCAAGTAGCTTCTTCAACTGGACGAATTGAACTTTTACGGACATGATCTCATTTGTCCTCAGCTTACGCACATCACGTTCAAGAATTGCAATCGGTTCCTCCTCCTATTATAAGTCCTTGTTTAACATAATTGAGTCCCTCTTAATGATGTAATCTCCGTCACCATGATATCTCTTCAACATGGACACATGATATACCGGATGAACACCCGATAGATTAGGAGGTAGAGCCAATCTATAAGCCACCGGCCCTACACATTCAAGAACCTCAAAGGGACCAATGTATCGCAGATTTAGCTTGCCTTTCTTGCCAAATCTCAACACCCCTTTCATGGGTGATACCTTAAAAAGAACATTCTCACTGGTTTGAAACGCTATGTCTTTTACCTTATGATATGCATACTTCTTCTATCTACTTTATGTTGGTAGAAGCTTAGCTTGAATACTACTTATCTTTTCTTGAGCATCCTTCACCAAATCAACCCCCAATGATTTCACATCTCCAGCCTCAAACCATATACCACTATCCAAATAGAATCAAACTTCCCCAAAGTCTTGGGAACACCAACCACAAAATCCATGACTATCTTCTCCCACTTCCATTTCGTAATTGGCATTCTTTGAAGCAAACATGTAGGCCTTTGATGTTCATATTTTACTTGTTGGCAATTTTGACACTTAGCCACAAACTCTGCTAAGTCTTTCTTCATGCCCGACGACCAATAAATTCACTTCAAATGTCGATACATCTTGGTCACACCCGGATGAATGTAATATCGCAAACCATGCGATTCTGCCAATAATTTCTGAATCAAATCATGAACTCGAGGAACACAAATTCTTCCTTTTAAACTGAGCACACTTTCCGCATCAAGAGTGGTCTCTTGTGCCTTACCAATCACAGTCTTCTTCTTAAGTTCATTTCAAGTTCTCATCCTGAAATTGTTTGGCCTTGATCTCTTCCATAAACGTGGCCCTTACTTCAATGCTAGCTAACACCCCACCTTTTTCTGAGATGCCCAATTGCATGAATTTAGACTCCAAGGTCTAAATTTCCTTAGTCAAAGGTTTCTTAGTTACACTCAAGCAAGCTAAACTATCCATACTCATCGCTTTTCGACTCAAAGAGTCTGCCACTACATTAGCCTTACCTGGATGGTATTGAATGGTGACATCATAATCTTTAAGTAACTCCATCTAACTTCGTTATCTCAAATTCAGATCCTTTTGAGTGAACACATGCTGCAAACTACGATGATTAGTAAATACCTCACACTTAACGCCATAGAGGTAATGTCGTCAGATCTTAAGACCAAACACTATCGTTGCCAACTCCAAAGCATGTGTTGGATAATTCCTCTCATGCACCTTTAATTGACACGATGCATAAGCTATAACATTCTTATCCTGCATCAACATAACACCCAAACCAGAATGTGAAGCATTACAATAAATAATAAAATCTTTACCTTCCACTGGTAATGGTAGAATAGATGCGGAGGTCAAGAGAGTCTTGAACTTTTGGAAGCTCTCCTCACATTTTTCAGTACATTCAAATGGTATCACCTTTTTGGTTAAATTAGTGAAGTTAGTGGCAATAGAAGCAAAGTTCTTCACAAATTAACGATAATAGCTAGCGAGCCCTATAAAACTCCTAATTTTCGTCAGAGAGCTAGGCCGAACTCAATTCTTAACTGCCTCAATCCTTTGGGGATCTACCATTACCCGTTCTTTTGAAACTACATGTCCCAAATATGCAATAGAAGTCAACCAAAATTCACACTTAGAAAATTTAGCATACAAACTTTGTTTTCCAAGAACACCCAAAACAATATGAAGATAGTTGGCATGCTCTTCCTCACTTTTTGAATATACCAAAATATCATGAATAAAGACTATGACGAATGAATCAAGAAATGGCTTGAACACCCCATTCATCAAACTCATAAAAAGTTGCAACCGCTTTAGTCAAACCAAACGACATAACTAGGAACTCGTAGTGCCCATAGCCAGTCCTAAAAGATGTCTTGGGCACATCCTCATGCCTAATTTTTAATTGATGGTAACCAGACCTTAAAATCAATTTTAGAGAAGACTGATGCACCTTGCAATTGGTCAAAAAGATCATCTATTCAAGGCAAAGGGTACTTGTTTCGAATAGTGACCCTATTCAATTGACGATAGTCTATACACATTCTCATACTACCATACTTGTTTCTTAACAAACAAAACTGGAGCACCCCATGGGGAAGCACTAGGACAAATAAATCCTTTAGCAAGAAGCTCTTGGATTTGAGCCTTAAGCTCTTTTAATTATACTAGAGCCAACAATACAGAGGAATAGAAATGAGATGAGTACCAGGTTCTAAATCAATGCAGAAGTCTATATCCCTATTCAGAGGCATACCAGGCAAGTCATTAGGAAACACTTCTATAAATTCTGACACCATAGGGCTAGACTCAATAGATGGAGTATCAACCTCCACATCCCTAATATGAGCCAAATAAGCCAAAACCCTGTCCTACCAATTTTCTAGCCCGAATGGAGGATATGATCTTAGCTTGCTTAGGCTTGTACACCCTTTCCCACTCTAATTTTTCACTTCCCAGAAATTCTAGAGTTACAGACTTAGCATTACAATTAAGCACAACATAATAGGGAGACAACCAAGTCTTGCCTAAGATTATATCAAAGTTAGTCATATCCAAAATTACAAAATCAGCCCAAGTCTGAAAACTCATAAACAAAATAGGACAAGCACGATAGACATGGGTGACTATGACAGACTTTCCAAATGGGGTAGAAACATGGATAGGGGCATCAAGTATATCACAAATCATAGCAAATTCTGAGACAAATCTCACGAATACATAAGAATAAGTAGAACCCGGATCAAATAACACATTAGCCATCCAGTCACAGATAAGAATAGTACATGTGATCACTGCGTCAGACGCCTCTACCTCATTATTGCCCGGAAAGGCATAACACTGAGCCCTATCATGTTGACGAGCTACTTCCTTAAATGGCTGCACGTTACCCCTGCCTGCGTTACTATTTCCTCTACCTCCATGACCTCGTTGATTTCCTCCTCGCCCACCTTTTGGACGCCCTTGACCATTACTACCATTTCTTGCGGGTACCACTGCTTTAGTTTGCTGCTGCACAAACTCCATCATATGTGGGTGGGAATAATCTCTCCTCATATGCCCAGGTTCTCCATAGTTATAGCAAGTACAATCAAAAGATGGCCTGTTGCCCGATGAAGGCGCGACTCCCTTGCTATCCTGAATCAAATTATGAGGTAGAGTTCCCGAGTAATTACATATAGAGGCTGGAATAGAGGATTGAATTGACTTGGGTGCAAGCGTTGGTCTTCCGGACCCCCTGGAGTAAGAACCCTGAAAGTTACCCGAGTTATTGGCTCTTTTAGCCAATGCCTTAGCCTGACCGTCTCGCCTCACCCCCTCAACTTTCCTCACAAAGTCTGTTACCTCATTAAAGATCCTCCCTGCACAGGTCATAAGAACAGATAATACCAACAACTCAGAATTTAGTCCCCTAATAAATAATTGGATCCTCTCCTCCTCAGTAGTCACCAATAGAGTAGCATATCTAGACAAATCATGGATATTGGCCTCATAAGAAGCCACAGTCATACCACCTTGCTCCAAAGCCATGAACTCATCCTTCTTACGATCTCTCAAAGTCCGAGGAACATATTTTTCTAAGAATAGAGCATGAAACTGAGTCTAAGTAAGTAAGGGTAAAGCTGAAGATATGCATTCCATATAAGCTCTCCACCACTGCTTCGCCTCACATTGAAGTTGAAAAGTTATTAACTCAACCCCATGCTGATCGACAATTCCCAACTTATGAAGCCTCTCATGGCAGTCTAAGATGAACTCATAAGCATCCTCACTCTTAGAACCAAGGAATACCGGAGGCTTTAGATTCAAAAACATAGTCAACATTTCATGCTCATTACCAGTCATAACAGGACGCAACAAATGATGGAAGAAAGCATCATTACCTCCAGTCCCGCCCACCTTAGGCGTAGTGCTAGCAACAAGGGGATTTGCGGTAGCTTGTGTTGCTTGAACAGATGGAAGCACTCCCGGACCAATCAATCCTTTCAAGAATGACATGATCTGTTGAGCTAACACTGTTCTATGGGAGAAACACCGGTAGTCTCAGCCTGCACCTCTTCCACTTGTCCAACCTCCTGAACATTTTCAACCTTAATGTACTCTTCTATCCTTTCATGATGTACGGGAGAGGCCTCATTTTAGAGAGTAATTTCGACCGGTACCCCATCTCTAGTAGGCGCCACTCTTTCTCGGCCTCTACCCCTATCTCTTCCTCTATCCCTACCTCGACCGCGACCTCTCTCTACAGATTCCTCAGCTGGAGCATTGATAGAAGCTACGAGCCTGATGCCATTAAATCTAGTATTAACTATCTGCGGACAGAAGAATGAAGGAGGTTAGATATCAATTTGATTCGACAGATACCAATTAGAATCAAGTTATACCATGAAAGGAGACAAGAGAAAACAGAGAGATTTCCTAAAGTCCTATAGCCTCTCAAAGAAAAGTATAGACGTCTCCGTACCGTTCCGCAAGACTCCACTAGACTCATTTTGGTACATCGAGATCAACGAACCTAGGCTCTAATACCAACTTTGTCACGACCCAGACCATCGTGGTTGGAACCCACACTAACCCTCCGGTGGGAGAACCACTACTACAACCCAAACTAAGCAACTAAAACATTTAAGTTACAGAAGCAAGTTAAATAGCTAAAGATTGAAGTTCCCATAAACTTCCAAAAGATCTAACAACTAAACAATGCAGAAAATACACCTAGAAACTGAAAGTCAATGTACCAAAACATCTAAATTTCAAAAAGTCTAAACGAGAAGGGATATAACCCCAAACTAATGAACTAACAACTAACTAGAAAGTATAAGTCTGAATGTGAACATAGACGGAAAGAGAACTCATGGCAGCCTGGAAGAACTAGCTCACCCTTGAATTCGAATGACGATCACTGATCTTCTAAGCGAGGTCTATCAATAGTCACCTGAAGATGCCCTATACTCAACAAAGAAAGAGCAAGTACAGTATCAATACACAACCACAGTGTACTGGTAGGATCACGCGGCTATCCCACTAAGAGTAACATAAGTAAGTCAATACAACATTATAATCACATGCATATATCGAACATATAATATATTATCAACATTTGCAAACAACAAACAACTTAACATTTCTCAAGATATACAATTATGACAAGTCATTGATCTTCTTATGGAACCCAAACCCAAACAGTTTGCATACCGGAACGTGGTACCCGATCCAATGTTTATGCCGGAATGTGGCAACCGATCCCATAATTATGCCAGAACGTGGCAATCGATCCAAGTTAGTGTGTCAAAACGCAACACCCGATCCATTCAACAAGCCAAAATCACAATCACAAGTACATTCTCATAATCATACAATTAAATCATGATTCAATGGCATTCATCAATCATATATCTTCATTTAGAACAAGTGTGATCAATAATGTACCATCCACATACATACATGTATCATAATGAAGCAAGACAAACATACATCACACAATCACAGAATCACAACTATCACCTACCTCGAAATAAGCTTGAAACCCTAAGAAATTTGATCCTTCCCTTTCCAGATTTGTTCCGCTTGTTCTTGGGCAAAAAACAATCTTAATAATACGAAAATCAATAAACAATCACTAATTACCCGGATTACCAACAATTCTATCAACCCTAGATCATACCCATGATTCCAAGTACCCAAATTAGGGTTATTTCCAGCATAGATTCTAGATCAAAATCCCTCCCCAATTGATAAATACCTATTAGATTACGTTCTACGGATCAAAAAATGGATTCGGGGAGTTAAAATCTTACATTTAGCTTCAAGAATGGTGGAAAATCATCAAGAAATGACCTGAGTTCAATCCTTTGCTCTCAAATTTGAAAATTAGAGAATAAAACATTTTTGGGGTTTATTTACGACTTTAAGTCGCATTTGGGTCGCCATAGCGGTCCTCACCCCGCTGCAGCTACCCCGCCCTGGCGACCAAAATCACCGCAAAAGCGGCTTACACGAAATAGTGAGATATTTTAATCATTCCAACCCCCATTTCACAACACACTTTCAACCAACGACACCCAAAAACTACCCGTTCATGCTAAGATCAATTCCGGGTGTTCTACTCCCCCGATTTCAATTTCGTAAAGTCGTACAAGTTCCTTAACGCGTTAGCTATCAACTTATGTAATCAAAATCATAATTAAACGAACCAATTGTTACCATATTTTCCTACACCTTAATGACTCAGATTTCGTCTAAATCTGGTATAGGTTGTGAAATTTCACGTTACCACGAAAAAGTTTTCCGACCCTAAATTTTCCCCGTTGGCTTTTCTATTACAGCGGAACCCGGTTGCTATATTCTTCATTGTGTGACACCCTGAAAAGTTAATTAACTTTTCAATGAAATACCCTTTGACCTTTTATTGTTTCTTGAAGTTTCAATCAATGTTGCCACTTTAGCATGTTACTATATAATAGTCATTCGACAATACAGTGCATGTCTAGAAAATTGACTGAATTAATTGAATAATAAACTTTTATACACGAGCCGGCTATTGCACTAACCATATTGGTAGTAAGTGTAAATGTGTGTATAAATCTAAACATGAACTCGAGTTAACCTCTTTAAGAGTATGAGGGATCAAATAAATAACTACTGAAGTAGTGAATGAAGTCTGTGATATTGTGAGTAATAGTATTCTCACATAAGTAGTGAATTCCTTCCAAGTGTAATTGGATTCCTATGTGGGGTTTGAAAAACCCTAAGGTTAAACTCTTGATGCTCACATGTCGCACGAACAATTTATTGTATGAATTGTGTGACTAGTTGGTATAATTATAGCTTTCTAATCTAGAGAATGTTTCAAGACACTCATGGAGCAGAATTCTTTCTTTTGGAAGATGTGCACATCTTTGTTATTCTCTTCCTCTTTTCTTCTATGACCTCGGGGTCATTAGTCACTCTCATTCGTTGGGATCTATAAGGCCTTCTAGGGATGACTGCATTTCTCCCTCTTGATATCAGATGTCCTCTTTCTAGTGCTCGTGTGGATTTATATTTAAGTCGAATTGTCCTATAATAAATTAAAGTACCAAAATAATTAACAACAGTAACAATTTAAAATTTGATATTAAATTAAACTTAATTATTTTTAAACATGCAAGACGCAATTACCTTGACAATGATGCAAGTTGATGCGATTCTACAGGTTGCAAAGTCTTGGTTAAATGACTTGTGATTTCTCGATCAACTTCTTGACTAAACTCGACAAATCCATGGATCAATTTCTATAAAAGTAAATATAAAATATTTTTAGTATTTTGCAAACTATAGTTAAGACTCCTTAATCTAAACATTCAAAAGTCAAATGTAGATCCATTTCATTCACTTAATTATCACACAATTATTATGTAAATACTATGCACGCATATTTTTCAGATAAGACTACGTTAATATTAAGATATCAAGTGATAATATATAAGTAAATGCTTCAACATACTAACCTCATTGTCAACACTTGTTAATCCATCAGTTTTTGATGAATCATCTCCATCTAAATCGTCAGATATGATTATAAAATCTAAAAATCATTAAAATAAAAGTTGAAAAAATGATAAGTTATCATAAAATTTCAAACAATCACGATATTTCTTATTTAGAAATACATTAAACTATTTAATTATACGATTTTAGAATAAAAAATGATAATCTTGTTGCTCTTTACAACTGTTTTTTCTGATAAATAAATAAAAATCTCTAGTGAAAAATCTAATAAATTTAGCAATTGCACAAATTGATTGTTTTATTGTTTGGCCTATATTATTTCACAATATAAGATTGTTTGTTAAGAATGTGTATAATACGTTAAAACATGACTAGTTTCGAGAAAGGAAAAAACATAAGAAGCCTTGACCACAGTAATTTGTGAAATATTACAAATTAAAATATATTTTAATCAGTTTTAGATTAAATTCATCCTGTCATTATACATGCATCTAATAATTTAGTACAAAAGAGGAGAGGGGGGTAAACATTAATCAAATCTCAAAAAAAAAGAAAAAGACAATGACCGTATTATATAGTTTAATATAGCCTATGACGATATACAAGATGAACAAAAATCTTCAATAATAAAACTACATTTATGAAAATGAAAGAACAATATATAAGTTGCTTCTTTTATTTTATATTTTTTTTATTTTAGTTCTTGATTAATATATGATTGTCATGGAGGATGCCTTATGTTAAACATATTATTGTGGAATATCACGCACAAATATTGTTGTATTGCTTTTTATATAAAGTATATTGATTTCATTTAATCCCCTTAATATTTTGGGTTTGAAAATTAATAATCATTTTAATTTATTATAAATATTAAATGTGAATAAGTTTTTACTTGTAATAAACCTCTTGATCATAAATAATGAATAGAAAAAAGTAAATTGAAAAGTATATATATATATATATTCATATCATAGCATAAAAGTTGTCTCAATTACTATTAGTATGAATTGTAACATATTTACTTTTTGAATAATTTAAAATTTCTTGCTAATGTTAGATTCTCCTTAACTAGTCAATTTTGTGCAACACATTTATTTTTTGTTCACATTATTTTTTGGAAAACGTTTGTTTTGTTTTCACATTATTCTTAGAAGTTAATCAAATTATTTTAAAAAATCTTGTATTGATGATTAATTTAAATATAAAAAGCATAACTTTGAATGTTACACAGCTATAGGTGATATGATATTTAAATTTTTGTAAAACCATCTGATTTGCCAATTCTAAAAAGTATTATTTTTCTTATCTCAAAATATTAAGATCGTCAAATTAAATTTTCTTTTTTCTAACTTTTGAATTTAAGATCCAAGGGTTCTTTATCATTCAAAGGGTGAAAGGGGTGTTATTTTTCAAATCCAAAGAGTTGAATTGATTAAAATTTACTCATCTCTATATAATAACTTCTAGTTGACGATTTAAGATGTGAAGATTCATTCTATGTGAAGATTCATTCTTATTTAAAATGGGAAGAAGACTATTATCATCACCCATCAAGAAATCTTAAACCCTTAGAACTGCAATCTCACCTAGTTGACCAAATTTTGTTAGATATTTGTTTTTTTTTAAAAAAAAAAATAGTTAAATAATTTTCAAGATTTTTTAATTAATAAATTAGAATACAATACCACATAATGAAATCATAACATCAGTTCCATAACTTATAAGAATTTTATAATATAAAAAATAAGCCTACAATAATTTTAAAAGCTAGTGTTGAAGAATTTACCTTGAACATTGTTGTTTATACCCATGGATAAACTCATTTTCTAAATGAATTTTGATGGCCTAATAAAAAAATCATGAATAACTAATTAATATTGATTATTTTAAGAGGAAAGATGTATATAAGCAGATGTGTGTCTACATATATAAATTATTGTATTTCTGCGGTTTATAAAAAGAGAGGAGGATATTTAAATGAAAACACTCATACCTTTCACAAGAAAGTCTGGAATGGAAAAAAGTGAAATGAGTTACATCTTTCACAAATTTATAATGAATATTTGTTTCTAATGGAGATTACCATTATTTCCGTCACATTTCACTTATAATTTTAATTCATTATTAATAGAATACTATAAAGGTCATAGTTATTAATCAATGTCTTAAATTAAAGATAAGACGATCTAATCTAAACATTAATTCTAAAAAATCAAAAACACTCCATCATAAATATGGTAAAGTAATTATAAACTTTCTAGTTATTGTGTTATGGTATGAACATACAATAGAACATTTGGATATCTATGGCATCAAAAATATATCAAATTCTTATAATTAAATTTTGTCGGAAAATATTAAAAGTGACCAAATTTCTTTAAAAATAGTATATATCTAAAATTTATATTTGATTTGTGATGCCATAATTCATGAAAAAAAATTTAAACACTATATTTTCACTATAAGCGCTTACAACTGCACCCCACCCCCAATGCACCACAAACAAAGATTTGAAAATGTTTGGCCTGTTAGATTTGATTCACTTCTTATAAGGTTGAGTTATTATATTTCATGGATAAAATATAAAACGTATCTCCTTTAAATGAAGAGAGAAAAACTCAATTAGGGAGTTCATGATAAAAGATTATTGGAATTCAATTAATTATTACACAATTTGTAAATAATTATTAATCATACATAGTATAATTTCTCTCAGTCACTACCTTACAGTTTCAATTATAACTTTCATATCTTCAGTAGAAGATTAATACTATTCATTTTTTCTATAACTAGTATCTCGACCCAAAAATCAAACGGGATGACACATGTCTTAACCCACCATGACAGGTCAACCTAATCAACCCACTACGCGGGAAAATGCAGAAGTAAGAACAAAATTAGGGTCTTTTTGGATTCATCATCGGTATCAGTGCTCACCAAGGGAGGGAAGTTGGTTAGAGAGTTGCTGACCAACAACTATGGGTGGCTGGCTGATGGTCAGGTTGGGCATTAAACTAGGGTTTGGTGGTCATCGGTTAATTTATCACAACCCAGACTGTCGTGATTGGCACCCACACTAACCCTCCGATGGGAGAGCCATTAATACTAATTAGCTAACAAACTTTAATCAAAATGCTAAGGCATTTAAGTTACGGAAGCAAGTTAAATGTTAATAAAATAACAAAAATAGGGATTTCCCATAAACTCCAACAAAAGTCTAACAACTAAACAATGCGGAACAAAAGTCAATGTACCAAAACTCTAACAAGATCCATAAGTCTAAACAAGAAGGGTTACAACCCCAACCTAATGCACTAATAACTAACTACTAAGTCTAAGTCCGAATGAAATGGACTGAGAAGAAAGAGAACTCATGGCAGCCAGGAAGAACTGGCTCACCCTTGAATTCAAATGATCACTAATCTTCTAAGTGAGGTCTGTCAAAAGTCGCGTGAAGATGCCCTGTACTCAACAAAGAAAGAGTAAGTTCAGTACCAGTACACAACCACAGTATAGTGGTAGGATCACACGGCTATCCCAATAAGTGCAACATGCATAAGTAAATACAACATAGAACAACATGCATATACCGAATATATGACATATCAACAACATTCATGAACAACAGAGCATTTCGTAAGTCTTAATTATACAGGTATGTCAAGTAATTGGCCCTCTCAAGGAACCCAAGCCCAAACAGTTAGCATACCAGAACGTGGTACCCAATCTAATGTTTATGCCGGAACGTGGTAACTGATCCCATATTTATGCCAGAATATGGCAACTGATCCAAGTTACTGTGTCGGAACGCGACACCTGATCCATTCAGCAAGCCACAATCACAATCGCAAGTACATTCTCTTAATCATACTATCAAGTCATGATTCATGGCATTCATTTGTCACGCCCCGAGCCTATACCTTAGGAGGAACTGGCACTCCAAAACCATTGCTAGCCCCAAACGAACCCTTGGCCTGGCTTACTTACTCAATGGAAGACTATATGCAATAATGAAGGAATTCAAATGCTAAACAACTTAACTGTCTCAAACTGAACTCATAATATTTTGAAAATAAACATTTAACTTAGCCAAAATGGCAACTCAAATCTGAACAAAGGTCAATAAAAAAATGAAGACGAATGAACTAACATCTGACTAACTATCTGTGAAGCCTCTAAAATAACTAAGATGGATGTCGAGACAGGCCCACGACATCCTAATGAACTATCTAATACTAAAAGTAAACAAAAGGGATCTTCCAAAATGCAAAAAGGCTCACCAACAAACTCTGAATTGCTCACTGGATCAGCGATGCGCTGGATGCCGATCCTAGTTACCTGCGTCTACATCATAATACAATGCAGGCCAACTGGCATCAGTACATTCAATGTACGAGTATGCGAGTTGGAATGCTAAACACAACAAAGGCTTGAAAAGAATCTAAAAGGAACTGTTGAACTTACCTGGCTCAACTCAACTAAATATAACTAAACTTGTTTCAATATAAAACAGTTTAAAGCAAGTGCAATATAAAGAAAAGCTATTTAAAACATGATGTCAAATTTGTGTGTATGCAAAGATACAAATAACTCTGAGATGTATGTAAAAATACAAATAAACTGATGCATATAAAAATACAAAGTACTGCTGTGGGAGTTTCTCTAACCGACAACCATCACATAAAAGCTATTGTGATGATACATCGAGCTCCCTCACACTGCCAGCGCATCCTATACGGGGCCAGGGGTATATGACCTAAATTACTAAGTGGATCTACTAGTCTATGCGAAAGGGATTCATCTAAAAAGTATGGCCCTTTTCTACCCATGATGGTTACATGGTTTATGGAGACGTGAGTTATCTTAACTCAAGGTCATCCCCATATCGGTGCTCAATACTACTACCAAAATATGAAACTAGCTCTTTATGTTTAAAACATACTTCTTTCTGTGATTTGAGATAATTGCTCAAACCTTAGCTCAAAGGCTATCTTGGAAATCAAAGTTTCCCTTCTTACTTAATTATGAAATGATTTAAACTTTTCTGAAAACTAACTCAAAGGCTCTTTGGAAATCAAGGTTTTCCTTTATTGTTTAAAAGTGAAAGCATTTTAAACTCTTTGGGAATACATAGTCCCCATATACTTTTGAAGAAATGAACTTCAAGCTTTACTCTTTACTCTTTACTCTTTACTCAACTCAAAACTTAAGTCTTAAAACAAAGTTAAAACGTTTGTAAAAGACTTTAAGAAAAATAAACTTTATGAACTTCTCTTAATTTAACTCTTGACTTAACTCTTGACTTCTCTTGACTTGACTCCTAACTGATCCTTAAATTGAATTATGGATTCAAGGATCGTGATTTGTGATAGGAAATATCTCATGATATTTAGGAATGAATTTAGATAGCTAAAAATGAGAAAAAGACCAAAAATCAATATTTGAGGGTGGGTCCGCACGCGTAGAAACTTTTAAAATTTAGTTTCGAAAATGACTTTTGAGGCAGAAGACTCCGTGATAACTCTGCGACGCGAAGCAAAAATTTCCAAAACTGGGAACCAGCTCCGCGACGTGCCACTGATGTCGGATTTTGTCTGATGAAATCTCTTCTTCGTTTTTCAGCTCTAAACCCTCTAAACTCCGTGGGTTCTTTTACCCAACACTTAGAATCAATTAAATGTTCAAAGTACATCAGACTTTACTCAAATGGAGCCTAAAATCACATATTAGGATCAAACAACTCCTCAAAGAATTCAACGAAACAAGAATCTAATGAAACTTCAACAAACCCATTCAAGAACTCAATTTCTAAGCTTTCAATAACTTAAATTCGCTGAAATAAATCATAATTGGTGCATGGGAGAATTAACCCAACGCTATGTGATATCACATACCTTGTAGGGATCACCCCCGACTAAATCCACAACTCGAACTCGACAATCTTGACGAATTTTGAACGTTCTTCTCCTTTCTCCTCTTCTTTTCTCTTCTCTCAAAACCCTAACTCTTTTTCCAAAAGCGTAAACTGATCTAATTCTGATTAGACCCTAACTTAATTACCAAAAATGAAATAAAATAATTGGGCAAGGAAAAGACCAAACTATCCTTTCAAAATCCGAATTGGACTTTCCTTATTCTAACAGCCCAACTTCCAAAGGGTACACACTCATACGAACTCGAAACGGTGCAAAATTAGAGGCGTTGGAAAGATTATTCCAAGAGCTTTCCAATCATATCTGGAAGTGCTCCTAACTCATCCTGAGCTAGAAGTTATGGCCATTTGAAATTGACCAAAACTCACTTTTTCCTAACTTAAGTAAATTTCCAGATTTTCCTTCTTTCCAAAAATGACTATTTCCAATTATTGGCTTCTTCCTATTTATTTCAAATTGTGAGATGTTACAATATCTCTCCCTTGGGAACATTCGTCCTCGAATGAGATTACTCTTACTAGGCTAACAATGTAATATCTAACCTTCAACTCAAACACCCAACAAGCAATGCAAACAGACAATCCACCTTGATACCTCAAAACATTATCTCCCCCTTGTTCAAAAGCCATCACTTTTTGCTTATGAACACTTGCTTTTAATTCAAGGAATAAAGGATCTTGGTGTTGCTTATCTTTTTACTTCTGACACTAATGATGATTCAAGCCCATTCGTCACCAGTACTTCTCCTTCTGTGGAATCCATTATTCGAACTCCTAGTCTTGCAAGTCCATGCACCTCTTTTGCTAACTCTTTCTGACCTTCCTCCAAATGAGCAGTACTACTCATAGATAATCTACTCGAGGCATCAGCAACAACATAGCCTTACCTGGGTGATAAAAATTATTCATGTCATAATCTTTGAGTAATTCTAACCACCTTCTCTGTTTGAGATTAACTGCTTTATGACTAAACACATACTGAAGACTCTTGTGATCAGTGAATACATCAACATGAACACCATACAACTAATGACGCCAGATCTTCAAGGCAAATACTACGGTAGCCAACTCTAGATCACGGGTTGGGTAATTCTCCTCATGAACCTTCAACTGTCTGGAGGCATAAGGTATTACCTTGCCATTATGCATTAATACACAACCCAAACAAGCTCTAGATGCATCACAAAACCTTGAGCACCTTCTGGTAAGGTCAATACTGGGGCAGTAGTCAACCTCTTTTTCAATTTCATGAAAGCTTTTCTCACAAGCTTCAGACCATTAAAACTTAACTGTCTTCTGAGTTAACTTGGTCAAAGAGGACGAAAAAGACTAGAACCCATCCACAAACCTCCTATAATAGCAAGCTAAACCCAAGAAATTCCTAATATCAGTTGGAGATGTGGGTCTAGGCCAATTCTGCACTGCCTCAATTTTCTGATTATCAACTTTAATTCCCTCCCCAGACACAATATGACCTAGGAATGCCACATGTTCAAGCCAAAACTCACACTTAGAGAACTTGGCATACAACTCTCTATCTTTCAAAGTCTGGAGAACTATTCTGAAATGACTAGCATGATCTTCTTCATTCCTTGAATAGATTAGCATGTCATCAATGAAGACGATAATAAACATATCTAAATAAGGTTTGAAGACTCTATTCATAAGGTCCATGAACGCTGCTGGTGAACTAGTTAAACCGAACGACATGACCAAAAACTCATAATGACCATAACGGGTCCTAAATGCTGTCTTTGGAATGTCACATTAACTTACTTTCAACTGATGGTAACCTGATCTGAGGTCTATTTTTGAAAAACATGAAGCACCCTGAAGCTGATTGAAAAGATCATCAATTCTCGGAAGAGAATACTTATTCTAGATGGTAACCTTGTTCAACTAACGGTAATCTATACACATCCTAAGGGAACCATCTTTCTTTCTCACAAATAAGACCGGGGCGCCCCAAGGTGAGACACTTGGTCGAATAAAACCCTTATCTAGGAGATCTGTCAACTCCTCCTTCAACTCTTTTAACTCTGCTGGTGTCATTCTATATGGCAGAATAGATATAGGACGAGTATCTGGAAGGAGGTCTATACCGAAGTCTATTTCTCTATCATAAGGGACTCTGGGTAGATCATCTTGAAAGACTTCTGGAAACTCTCTTACTACTGAAACTGACTGAATATGAGGTATCTCAACACTAGAGTCATTAACTCGGACTAAGTGATAGACACACCCCTGAGAAACTAACTTCTTTGCCTTAAGGTACGAAATAAAATGAAATAATCATTTTAATTTATTATAAATACTAAATGTGAATAAGTTTTTACTCGTAATAAACCTCTTGATCATAAATAATGAATAGAAAAAAAAATTTGAAAAGTATATATATATATATTCATATCAACGCATAAAAGTTGTATCAATTACTATTAGTATGAATTGTAATATATTTACTTTTTGAATAATTTAAAATTTCTTGCTAATGTTAGATTCTTCTTAACTAGTCAATTTTGTGCAACACATTTATTTTTTGTTCACATTATTTTTTGGAAAACGTTTATTTTGTTTTCACATTATTCTTAGAAGTTAATCAAATTATTTTAAAAAATCTTGTATTGATGATTATTTTAAACATAAAAAGCATAACTATGAATGTTACATAGCTATAGGTGATATGATATTTAAATTTTTGTGAAACCATTTGATTTGCCAATTCTAAAAAGTATTATTTTTCTTATCTCAAAATATTAAGATCGTTAAATTAATTTTTTTTTCTAACTTTTGAATTTAAGATCCAAGGGTTCTTTATCATTCAAAGGGTGCAAAAGGGTGTCATTTTTCAAATCCAAAGAGTTGAATTACATGATTTGATTAAAATTTACTCATCTCTATATAATAACTTCTGGTTGACGATTTAAGATGTGAAGATTCATTCTATGTGAAGATTCATTCTCATTTAAAATGGGAAGAAGACTATTATCATCACCCATCAAGAAATCTTGAACCCTTAGAACTGCAATCTCACCTAGTTGACCAAATTTTGTTAGATATTTGTTTTTTTTTTAAAAAAAAATAGTTTAATAATTTTCAAGATTTTTTAATTAATAAATTAGAATACAATACCACATAATGAAATCATAACATCAATTCCATAACTTATAAGAATTTTATAATATAAAAAAATGCAGCCTACAATAATTTTAAAAGCCAGTATTGAAGATTTTACCATGAACATTGTTGTTTGTACCCATGGATAAACTCATTTTCTAAATGAATTTTAATGGCCTGATAAAAAATCATGAATAACTAATTAATTTTGATGATTTTAAGAGGAAAGATGTGTATACAAACAGATGTGTGTGTACATATATAAATTATTGTATTTCTGCGGTTCATAAAAAGAGAAGAGGATATTTAAATGAAAACACTTATACCTTTCACAACAAAGTCTGAAATGGAATAAAGTGAAATGAGTTACATCTTTCACAAATTTATAATGAATATTTGTTTCTAATGGAGATTACCATAAATTCCGTCATATTTCACTTATAATATTAATTAATTATTAATAGAATACTATAAAAGTCATAGTTATTAATCAATGTCTTAAATTAAATATAAGACGATCTAATCTAAACATTAATTCTAAAAAATGAAAAAACACTCCATGATAAATATGGTAAAGTAATTATAAACTTTCTAGTTATTGTGTTATGGTATGAACATACAATAGAACATTTGGATATCTATGGCATCAAAAATATATCAAATTCTTATAATTAAAGTTTGTCGGAAAATATTAAAAGTGACCAAATTTCTTTAAAAATAGTATATATCTAAAATTTATATTTGATTTGTGATGCCATAATTCATGAAAAAAAAATTAAACACTATATTTTCACTATAAGCGCTTACAACTCCACCCCACCCGCAATGCACCACAAACAAATATTTGAAAATGTTTGGCCTGTTAGATTTGATTCACTTCTTATAAGGTTGAGTTATTAAATTTCATGGATAAAATACAAAATGTATCTCCTCACAAACTCAACTCCATGTTGATGGACAATTCCAACATATGAAGCCTCTCACAGCAATCTAGGATGAACTCATAAGCATCCTCACTCTATGAACCAAGAAATACATGAGGCTTTATCTATAAAAACTTAGTCAACATTTCATGCTCATTACCACTCATAACACAACCCAACAAAGGATGGAAGAAAGCATCAGTATTTCCAGTTCCACCCACCGTGGGGACAGTGATAGCAATAGGAGGATTGGCGGGAGCTTGAGTTGCTTGAACAGAGGGAAGCACTCCAGGACCAACCAACCCTTTCAAGAATGACATGATCTGCTGAGTTAACACTGGGTCTATGGGAGGAATACTTGTATTCTCAGCCTGCACCACTTCCTCTTATCCAACATTCTCCTCATCCTCAACCTCGATATTCTCCTCTAGCTCTTCATGGTGCGCAGGAGGGCCCTCAATTCTGGGAGCATGTCCAACCGGTGCAACATCCCTAGTAGGCGCCACCTTTACTCGGCCTCTACCCCTAGTTCTTCATCTACCCCTGCCTCGACCGCGACCTCTCACTACAAATTCCTCAATTGGAGCATTGACGGGAAATACGGGCCTGACACCGTTGAATCTAGTGTTAACCATCTGCAGACAGAAGAATGAAGAAGGTTAGATACCAATTTGAATCGCCAGATACCAATTGGAATCAAGTTATAGCACAATAGGAGACAAGAGGAAACTGAGAGATTTCCTAAAGTCTTATAGCCTCTCGAAGAAAAGTACATACGTCTTCGTACCGTTCCACAAGACTCTACTAGACTCATTATGGTACATCGAGATCAATGAACCTAGGCTCTAATACCAACTTTGTCACGACCCAGACCATCGTGATTGGCACCCACACTAACCCTCTGGTGGGAGAACAATTATTACTAATTAGCTAACCAACTTTAATCAAAATACTAAAGCATTTAAGTTACAAAAGCAAGTTAAATGCTAAGAAAAGAACAAAAATAGGGAGTTCCCATAAACTCCAACAAAAGTCTAACAACTAAACAATGCGGAAGTAACACCTAGAACCTGAAAGTCAATGTACCAAAACTCTAACAAGATCCACGTGTCTAAACAAGAAGGATTACAACCCCAACCTAATGCACTAATAACTAACTAGAAAGTCCAAATCCGAATGAAATGGAATGAGCAAAAAGAAAACTCATGGCAGCCTAGAAAAATTGGTTCACCCTTGAATTTGAACAATCACTGATCTTCTAAGCGAGGTCTGACAATAGTTGCCTGAAGATTCCCTGTACTAAACAAAGAAAGAGCAAGTGCGGTATCAGTACACAACCACTGTGTACTGGTAGGATCACATAGCTATCCCACTAAGTGCAACTTACATAAGTAAATACAACATATAAAAACATGCATATACCAAATATATACCGTATCAACAACATTCAAGAACAATGGAGCATTTCACAAGTCTCAATTATACAGTTATGTCAAGTCATTGGTCCTCTCATAGATCCCAAGCCCAAGCAGTTAGTATATTGAAACGTGGTACTCGATCCAATGTTTATGCTGGAACGTGGCAACCGATCCTATATCTATGCTAGAACGTGGCAATCGATCCAAGTTAGTGTGTCGGAACGCAACACCCGATCTATTAAACAGGACACAATCACAATCACAATCACAAGTACATTCTCATAATCAGACAATCAAGTCATGATTCATGGCATTCATTATTTATCTATCATCATCTACAATTAGTGTGATCAATAATTCAACATTCACATACATACATGTATTATAATGAAGCAAGAACAAACATACATCACACAATTATAGAATCACAACCATCACCTACCTCGAACAAAGCTTGAATCCCCTAAGAAACTTGATTTTTCCCTTTCCGGATTCGTTCCGCTTATTCTTGGTCTACAAAAAATAATGATAACACAGTAATCAATAAGCGATAAGTAATTACCCAAATTACTAACTATCCTATCAACCCTAGATCAAACCCTTGATCCCAATATCCCAATTAGGGTTGTTTCCACCATAAATTCAAGATCAAAACATCCTTCATCGATAATTACTCATTAGATTACGTTCTACAGATCGAAAAATGGATTCAGGGAGTTAAACTCTTACCTTTAGCCTCAAGAATGGTTTAAAATTGTCAAGAAGTCTCCTGGGTTCGTTCCTTAGCTTTCAAGTTTGAAAATTGTAGAATAAAATGTTTTTGGGGTTTATTTCCGACTTTATGTCGTGTCTGTCCCGCCACAGAAGCTAGTCCCGCTGCATCGGCCCCTCCTTGGCGGCATAATTCCCAGCCATAGCGGCTTGCATGGTTAACAATTCCAAGAGCCCATTTCATAACACACCTTCAACCAATGACACTCAAAAACTACCCGTTCACGCCAAGATCAGTTTAGTTTAATACGTTTAGTACTATTAAAATACTTTAATAAACTTAAAATAACCGTCCATACACTTAATTAACCATGGGAGGAATTTACCAACCCACCCTTGCCTTGGCCGAACCAAGACAACAAACTGGGTGGGAACCATGACCACCAAACCACAAATCGTTGTCTGGTTGACGCCCCATCCTGGTCAGCCGTGGTTTGTTTTTGAGGCTTGGTTTCGGGGCCTTTGACCCACAGAGGCCATCCATGGGGCGTGGATGGACCTATGGGGAGTGGTCCCCTTCCGTGGTTCACCAAAATATAGGCAGCCTATTGGTTTGAAGGGGTCTTAGGGGTTAGGCTTAGGGTCCTCCTCAAGGACCCCTAGAGTGGTCCATGGGGAGTCGTACCTTGATGTTTAACCCCTAAACCCCTCAACCATGGCTCGAGACAACATTAAACACCCTCAAACCTCACACCAAACTCAAACACACACACGTTAGGATCTAGTTTCAGTTATTCATTTTACGGGTCGTTACATTATCCCCCACTCGTGTCATGTTTTGGAGTCAAGTGTGATATTGTGGTTACATGATCTCCTTATGTTATGCATGTTCTAGTTAAATTCTTTTTTATTTGAGAAAATAAGTTTACATGATTTATGTTCCTCATGTTGATTTTGTATTTAGTATGAGTTGCCTATATGCTTCACGAGGTTAAATGTTGAACATGCCTAATTCTGCTTTTGAGAGAAATTGCATATTTTGCCTAATGTTGATATAGTGAGCATGATATGAGTTGGAGAAGGTAGTTCCTCCAATGTAATGAGAAATGATGAAGTTTTGACGCATAATGAGTTTGTAGATGTAGTTCCTACTTTCTTGAGTTGCATGGAGTTTGTTTGAGCTAATTGATGCGGAGTTGATGTTTCCTCCAAGTTTTTTTAATTGTTTAGGATGTTGCATGCATGATGGGCTGCTAGTCTTGAGTTGTTAACCCCTTAATGTGTTTTAAGTGTCATTCGAGGACGAATGTTCCTTCGTTGAAATATGCAAGTTACTACAAAAAAGTTTTTCGGCCCAAAATATTTCCCTACTGGATTTTTCTATAACGATGGGAACCGGTCGTTACAATCGGAGAGCACCATAGGTTTACACTTAATATTGTTGACTAATTATGTACTTGCTTCAAGATAAGACAACACTGCTTAATTTTGAAATACAGAGAGGTGGTGGATCAAGAAGAAATAAAGAACACACATAGGACTTAGGCCTCTACTCCACACTCTTTTGGTAAATGGATTCTTTGAGAATGAGTATATTAATTTATTTTAATATGTTTTATCCCACAATGTAAGGGTTGGTCTACTAGCCTAAGGTAAACCGGTTAACATTAGCTCGGATGGAATCCACTAGCTAATATCCTATTTGGGCACATAGTTATGGGATAGGAAGATGTTCATTGGAACTCTAACCTAACATTGGGAGAGTTTCCATCTAACCTTATCCACTCGGTGCTTAGCCTACATTCCCATAGATTATTTCATTCACATTGTATTAGTGTATTGGGGAAGAATGCCATAGGCCTATCGACCCATGATACATCATTACCAAGGAAGGAATGCTATAAGCCTATTGATCCATGGTATATTCAAGGATAGCTCTAGGGTCCATATGAAAGGAATGCTCTAAGCCTATTGATTCATGGTCCCTCATTACATTCTTATACTCATGCAAGGAATGACACTAGCCTATCAATTCATGGTGCATTGACTCATTAAGAAAATAATGCCACTAGCATATCGATGCTAGATTCTTCATTACATTAGATCATTTATGAAAAGAATGCCTAGCTTATCAATTCATAACCATTAAGTCAAGACACATTCATCACTCATATATGAAAGGAATACCATAGCCTATCGATTCATATTCATCAAGTTAAGACACATTCATCACTCATATATAAAAGGAATGCCATAGCCTATCGATTCATAGCCATCAAGTCAAGACACATTCATTATATAAGAAAATGATGCATAATGCCTACCAATTCTAGATTCAACATTCACATTATAGGTCACATTCCATCATTTCATTCATGAGTGTCAAATTGAGAAATAGCCTTTCAATACTAACACAAATACATTGAATACAAGATCATCATTCTATCATTGAATCACATGTAAATCCTTCACATTATACAACATCATGATAATACTTAAATTCATCACACTATTCCTTCAAGGCCATGATCACAATGTACATAGTAAGTAAACACCTCCACCTTTCAAGTGGATCAACAATTCAAGCACAATTCTACATTAACATGAAATTAGGTCAAACTTTCCCTTTCAAGTCTATGATCACAATTCCTCAATTCACAAACAATTCACAATAATTAGACATAGATAATGATACAAATCAATAATCTAAATCAATCTAGGCATAAATCCATCAACATTCATTCATAATCAACAAACCCACTTCATAAGGCATAATTTAGAATTTGAGAGAAATCATGGGTTCATAGAGTATTTTCATCTTAAATCATCAACTAAACATCAATATAATCATAATTTATCATTTGAAAACATTTGATGCAAGAACCCATGAGACTGAGTTAAACCTAGGGTTTTTCATGAAACTTGAAAACTTTGAAACTTCTTTGAAATTGACTCTAGAGTGGAAGATAACCCTAGATGAAGGATCATCATACCTTTATATTGATTCCATACCAAAATTGAAGAAGAAACACCTTGAAATCCCCAACCTTAGCTTGAAATTGACCTTGATCTCCATTGGAGTTTCTAGAGAGATCTTTTTTAGAGAGAAGGTTTTGATTTGAGAGATGAAATCTAAATGAGAGTTTTAATATTTTAATACTCTTAAAACACCTTAAAACACTTAGAATAACTGTCCATACATTAATTAAAACTTGGGGTGAATTTACCAACTCACCCCTAAGTTGGCCGTGTCACATGACAGCAAATCAGGTCCCATTGACGGACCCCCATCCATGGACTGTGGATGGGTTAAAAGACCGTGCTGATCATCTTTCAATGGTGGCTGTGGCTTGAACTTGGGGACCATGACCCACAGAGGCCATCCACGGGGTATGGATGGACCTACGGGGCGTGGTCCCTTTCCGTGGTCTACCAAGTTTGGGGCAGCCTTGGGGTTTCAAGGGATCTTGGGGGTTAGACTTAGGGACCTCCTCAAGGACCCCTAGAGTGGTCCAAGGGGGGAGTCGTACCTTGACTTTTAACCCCTAAACCCTTCAACTATGACTCAGGACAACATTAAACCACTTCAAAACTCAAGACAAACATAAACGCACACACGTTAGGCTCTAGTTTCACTAGTTCATTTTTAGGGTCGTTAAACCCATAATAACATCTAAATCTACCATTTTTATCTCAACAAGGTCAACCTCTATATATCACGATCACAAACAATTATAGTGCAATTATGATAACCGTTTTAGCTACAATAAACTCGCCAATGGGCGTAGACACTTCACATGGTTTCACAAAAAATTCTGGTATTCTTTTGAACTTTCCAGAAACCAATGGAGTGACATATGATAATGTAGACCCTAGATCAATTAGTGCATATACAATATGTAAAAAGATGGAGAATGTACCTATAACCACATCCGACAAAGCTTCAAAATTTTGTCGATCCTCCAGAGCATATGTGTGATTCCGAACTCTACTAGAACTAGCTACTTGCCTTGTTCCTCTAACACGACCTGTAGGCATATGTAGTTCTCTACCTAAAGAATGTGTTGATGAGGATGATGCAGAAATTGATCTAGTAGGCTATGCAACACTTCCCATGCCCCTTATAGGGCAGTTTCTTATCATATGTCTCGGTGTACCACACCAAAAACAAACATATGTTCCAAACCTACATGCACCTAGATGATTTCTTCCACATTGTTTACAAAGCTGTCGAGGAGTCCTTGATTGGCTCATACTTCCCTGCTCTTGATGACTCTCCCCAAAATGATTGCCCCTAAGCCCTTGAAACTGTGGTGGAGCACTAGCTTTAGAGTAGAAAGATGATGGCCTAGGTGGTAAATTTCCCTATGGATCTGGCCCTCTTAGAATGTCATGTTTTCGACTCTTGTGTCCTTCTTTGCCTTTGATCCTCCAAGTTTTGCGCAAAAGCTTTCATCCTTGCTAAATCCATATCTTCATTCAACGAAGCAATGGTACAATCTCTACCCATATATGGATGTAATAAATCCATATATCGATGAAATCTATCCTTCATAGTAGCTACTATATTAGGAGCATACCTGTCCAAAGAATTAAATTTTAGACTGTACTCTCTCACGCTCATATTTCCTTGGTGGATAATTAAGAACTGATCCCCACGGGACTTTCAGATCTCTAATGGCAGATAATGGTCCATCTGTTCCCCTAGATTGTTTCCATGCTTCATAGCACAATATAGCCACACCCTTTAATTAATATGTTGCTAGCTCAAGTGATTCTTTACCACTTACATGCATAAGATGCAAAGTGTGTTGGATCTGCTCTAGAAAGTCTTGTGGATCTTCATTAGGATCTGACCCAGTGAATGATGTAGGGTCCAAATTAAGAAAATCACATATCCGTGTGCCATATGCTCTATCTACACCATTAGTACCTGCAACTGGTTCTTCTTTCCTTTTGCCATGTCCAGTAGCTATACGAGTCAATAATTGGACTAAATTATTCAAATCTTGCTCAATAGTATTAATAGGGGATTCTTGAGGTGTAGCTTCTCTCCTTAGATCTTCTGGAGATGGAGGGGCCGGGGAAGTTTATAATGTAGACTTATCTTGAGCCTCACTTTCAACACCTTAAATAAATAGTGGTTGGCTGGTCCCTTCTTAGGCTGCCATATCTACTTGCTTACCTGTACTTTTACTCCTTCTCGTAACAGACATCTTAGCTATTATAAAGCAATTGAAAAGTTAGATATGATCCACTACAACACTGGCTCTATCGCACAGTTTAAGAAATGAAAGATAAGATACAACTCCTACATGTCTCCTAGCCTCCTATTTATAAATGTGGTGCACAACACATCCATAAGCAAGACTCTACAGAGACAAGACTTTGTAAACTCCCTAGGATAACCTGCTTTGATACCACTTTTTTCACGCCTCAATTTCCATTAAGATATATTGTTACGCAATGCCCTAAAATCCCGAGAGAACCAACATATAACCTGTGCTTACTATGCATTTAGCTATGACAATCTAAAAGTTATTATGGGTTCACATAGGATGCAGCGATACGAACGAAAATAAGTAGACCCAAAACTTATATATAAGACTTAGCTATTGAGGCCATAACTTGTTAAGATACAAGACATAACTGAACTATATACGTTAGTCTACAAAGGTTCTAAAAGATAGAAAACGTTAGTTTAGGGGGGGACAAGGCCTCGCCTAACCCTTAACTATCATACAGTAACAAAATAGGTGCCAAAGACTGGTAAGACCTAAATCAACCTAGAGCTTCACCAATAGCAGCTGAGTACATGTGCTCTTACTGAACATTTCTACTAGCTAGAGCACTTGTTCCTGGAGCATGAAATGTAGTGTCCCCCGCGAGGGACGTCCGTACAAACAAAATGTACTGAATATGTAAGGCAATAACATATGTAAAACAAGGCTCAAATGAAATCAAGTATTAGTATATAAGTGCATAGATCAGAACATAAGAACACCTTTGTTTACTCTTGTGGGAGCATGTATGTTACATGTTTTTCTCTAATTTTCTATGCGTTATGGCCTTTATAAGGCATATGGTACAAATGACTAGCTGATCAGTGGTAGAAGAGGATGACCAATGCTAGGATTTTTAACCCTTCAAATGCTGCCTCATAGTTACAAAAATTGGGATCGGCCCATTCTAGGCCTTCTCACCTAAGCTGCACCCTTCTATACAAATTGGGATCGACCCATGCTAGGCATTTGCCTTGGGCTGCCACCCATAAATATATAGATTGCTTCATGTAGTTTATTTAATCTTTGAGATTGTTATTTTGGCAGTCATAATCAGTATTGAGCTATGGAACCACATACCAGTAATAGAAGACATGAGAATAATAACTATAAGGCAGTTCAATGACATAAGGGGCTATGTAACATCAATGGATTAATTATGAGTTTAGAGGGCACACTTGACTTCAATTGACTAAGAGAAGAATTCATCAAACTTGCTTTTGAAAATACCATTTCTACACTAGCGCATATTAGGAGGATAATTACACAAATGTAGAGTAATAAACATATAATGAAGTAATTTACACGCTAAGGAGAGGGGAAATATTGTTATCCATATTGAACACCGTATGTTGTTGTTATGTTTCCTTTACTAGGAATAGAACTTATGAAATTCACTTCGTTGTTATTAATTATAAATATCATATTTCATGCCAAAGAATATGGAATCAAATAGTCTTACATACCTTGATTTCTGAACAATACAACTATCACGATTCAACCTCCCTTTTTGGGTGCTCATCTACAATATAAGCCATGATTAAGCTAATGTTAGCTGCTAATCAAATTCAGGGCCTCATAAAATAGTAGCTAAACACTTGACAGATAGTAGGCCCATACAACCCTTACAAACAAGGTGAACCACCACACCCTTCTTTTGTACACTAATACAACTTCATACATCCTTTTCCTAGAAACCCGAGCTGCCCCAAAAAATAACATACATAAGGTAGTCACTATCAATCCCCAAAAATATATACAAAATTCTCCACCCCAAACATGTATTTAAAGATAGTCAAAAATGGGCAGTAGCTTTAACTTAAATGTTTGAAAATTTATTCTCAAAACTTGTACTTCAACAACTTAAACCCTCCTTTAAACTTTTACTTGAAGGGGACAATATTCAAGAGCCCTAAGGTGTTTTAGGGCTGATTTTTGATGCAAAGAAAGACCAAGAGAGAAACTTAATAAATCTAAAATTTTACAAGTTAAAAATGCAGCAAAAGATTTGATCTTTATCTTTTTAAAAGGGAGGTGCATTGGCCGACTTTCTTGGCCAATATTAGGCCATTTATTGGGCCTTTGAGGACTTCAACACTTTCTGGGTCTTGCTGCCAATCATCCCACTATTCTTGTCTATTTCGGCCATAATTAATGCAAGTAGGTGATCCAACTACTTGGACTTTTCACTAAGGCCTTTTTGGACTTACGATTGGGCCTTAGCTATCCATTTTCCCCTTATAATTCTACTGAACTTGGGCCAGGTTAATGCAAGTAGGTGGTAGTGTACTTGGCCAAAATAAATGATCAAAGAGTCTTAGTAGGTGATGCACCTACTTGGTCCTTTGGGCTGGTCAATAAGTCAAAGTAGGTGATGCACCTACTTGTAACCTACTAGCTTAGTTAAGTCAAAGAAGCAACTTACTAATTTTATTTCATTTTCTAAATCCTATTTCCTTTTACTTTAACTTACACATTAATCTCAAATACGACCTTACTATATCGAGTTTAAATGCTTTCGTCAGAGTTGACTTGGAATATACATGCTGAAACGTGCAAGGAAAATAACACCTTCTAATCTATTTTACACCAACACTACTCATCTAAGAAATATGGTCCCTAACCTATACCATAAGTCTATATCAAGTGTCATATGAATAAAACAAGCATATGGAGAATGCATGGCGTTACATAACTAAGGGCATTACTAGTACTTACTTCTTTGTAGATGCACATAGGTGCCGAACTATAACACTATAGATTTGAGAAGGGTATAGTAGTAGTTTTCAAAAGTTGCAGGGGCTATCCAAAGGAGGCCAACCACGGCCCGTGGATAGGACCACAGACCTTAGGTGTAGTCCGTGGATTGGCCACCCAAAAAGGGGTCAGGAGACCTAAAACCACGACCGGACCAATAGACCATCGAGGGGTCCAAGGTTCGTGGTCCAAACTCCCAAATCTCAGTTTCTGACGCCAGATGATGGACCAACAGGACGGACCGTCGGTCAAGGTCCATGGGTCGTAGGTTGACAGATATTTTTAGAGGCAATTGGGTCTTTTCCTAATGACTCTAGCATAATACTATGTCATTTTACCCATGACTAGGACCCCTATATAAGTGGTTTTAACCCCCAAAACTTACCCATTCAAGCCATTCTCTCAAATTCACCAAAAGAAGATGAGTTCTTCCTCTCCAAAAGATTTCTCTCTCTAGAAGTTTGAAGAAGAACATTCAAGCTAAGGTTCAAGGTCAAGACTCCATTATTCAATTGCTTTTCGGCTTTGATAATAGGGTATGATAGTTTTTCATCCATGGAGCCCTAAGTTTTCCCAATGGAAAGTAAGGATTCCCCAATTTGAGTTAGGGTGTTCTTCTAAGTTGTGGGTCTTTATGAATGTTTATTCAATTGAGTGAATTATGATATATTATGCATGAATTGATAATATTCCATGATTTTATGATGAAATTCCATTTACCCATGCTTAACCTATGTTTCTAAGATGAAATTGAATGAAAATAGGTTTTATTCTATGAAAGGAAAACTTATGGATTAATGTGTATTGTTATAGGATAAATAAAATACAATATGAATTGCTTTGAGATTGAAGAATATGAGAGGATTTATGATAGGAATTGTTTTGAGAGTGAAGCATATGTTATTAATTGTTGAATTGTGATGTGATTGTTGTGGAAGTGATCTTCCCACATGATTTTCTTATATATAAAGGTGAAAGGCTTGCTCACATTGAATGCTTCTAGGTTGAATGGATTTGTCCCCTAAAATGAATCTAAGGTGAGGAACTATGAAAATGATGAGGCTAGAGGTAATTACCCATAACCTGGAATGAGAAGAATTAGAGGCGAGTAGCCATATTCCTTATAGTCGAACTAGAGGCGAATACCCACGATCCTAAATAAAAGACAAGAGGTGACTACCCATGTCATGTGATAGAAAGACAAGAGGCGAGTACCCATGTCACATGATGTAATGACAAGAGGCGATTACCCATGATCCCATAGTAAGTTGAACAATAGGCGACTACCCATGATCCCAAAGAAAGTTGGACAAGAGGCGACTACCCATGATCCTTTATAGTAAGGCAAGAGGTGATTCCCTATGTCTTTACAAGATAAGCTAGGATATGTTATGATAGGTGTTGGATTGTTGCTTTAGTTTGCCTTCCATGGTGAGTAAGACTAGAGGCGGTTACCTATGTATTGACTAAGTATGAATTGAGGACACTTCAAGAAGTACTCCTTATATGTTGAAATGATCTATTATGTGCATTGATTATGTTTTATGACTTATGTTGTCTAACACTTATGTTATGTTTAGCTAAGTTATCATATTTAGTACATATTTGTACTAACGCATACTATTTCCTACATTTCTTATCCATATGTAAGCTCCGGCATTTTCGATTCTCATCCCTATGGCTAGGATCTATATTATAATAAGGGTTGAAGAATGGTGAGTCCTCATTCATCCGAGGATTTGGCCACTACATTCCTTATGTTCATTTCATTTGAGTTTTGAACATTGTTTTATGGGCTGCGTCCCTAGATTCTATTGTATTAGATGGGTTTTGAGACAAGTATTTTAGACTTTCGCTTTGTTTTATAAAATTTTGGTTATGTTGAAATAATGTTTTAAATCTTATCGATTTCTATTATCTTGACTATGAAATCTAAGTGCCATATATGAGGCCTATCGGGATCTCGTATGCCATGTTACATCTAGGGGGTGCCCTTGGGTCATGACACTAACACTAGTAAGCCGGAAATCAATACATATGACAACCTTAGCGATGTGACTTATTCCTGGGATCTTTTGGTGGCCTATTTATCAAGGGGATCCAACTAAACATAGGGGTACATATAGTCTTTGAATGGAAGGATTTTTATAGGGGTCTCAGGAAAGGCCCATTCCTTTCTAAGCTGGTGTCTATGCTTTGTTGACCGGTTGGGATACCTAAGGATGACACTGACAAAGTAGCATAAAATGACCCTTAATTAAACTCTATACTGTTGAAGAAGCTACCTAATTTAGAGTAGAAGAGGAAGAGAGTAGATGAGATGGGGAGCAACCATGTCACAGTTTAGACGAGGAAGATGATGTCATTGCTGAGGGTGACTCCCATCCTTCTTAATCTAAACACCCACTTTCTAGCAGCCGTGAGGAAGAAGACTTAGATTTTTCTTGAAGAGTTGTGGGATCTTTGATTAACTATTGTTTTAACATCTATCAAATACAGTTCATCCAATTCTAAGTGCAGACGATCGTTAAGCAATATATAACCCAATAATTGAGTTGGGGTCGAATCCCACAAGGAGCGCTACGTGTTCAAATTCAATTAAGAAGTACAAATGTGATCTAGCTAGATATAGGAATACAAATTATCAAAAGAGACTTAGAACAAATTAAAAGGGGTGACACAAATGTCAGATGGGTGGATTTTTTTTTGCAATTATCAACTACAACGCAGTCACAAACAACTTGAAATAACAATGAGGAGAGGAATTCTTGGGATGTGATCGATTATAAGAAAATTTTGATATATGGGTAATTGAAACTACTAGTAAATAGCTAAAAGTCACCGGGTAGGCTACACTATAAGAGAGATAGCTTTCTCTCGAATAACTATCCCGAATCAGGTGATTTCTTTCAAACATCAACAAACATAGCAATGAAGAACAACCTACACCTTAATTCATCCACACTCTCGAGCTAGATGGGTAGGATTGGGTTTAGGATTCATTCTCTCAAACTGGAACCAGTTCAACCCAATACCTACAAACCATTAATCAATAGTCTTAGTTCTAAAACCTCTCTCTCGAGCAAGCTAAGAACACAAGGCTAAAACTACATTTGCAACTACAATTCATAAATTAAACAACAACCCATAATCACATGATCACACCCCATGAATTGGAGATTTAGCCAAACATCATAAAAAGTTAAAAATGGTTACCTAATCGATTAGCCATCAACTGGGTAAGAGTAATTAAGCCTTTACAAGCTCGAAATCGAAGATAATCAGTAACCCACTTACAAAATCTCCGAATTGAATCTTCAAACACCTTCAAGTCTACTAAGAGCTATTCTAAAATGGTAGTAAACTAAAATCTGGAAAAGAGAACTCCCAAATTAACAGTTCAAATTCTAATTTATAGTCGCCAAAAATAAGCCATGAAGGGCCGATGGGAGAGGTAAGTCAGGTTCGTTGAGCGGTTCGGTGAACCATATTTTGCTCTCTTCTATTGCCTTTTTGCATTGGCTCTCAGCATCCTCAAGTCCTGTAACTTTGGGCAATCAATCTTTACATCACGGAACAACTTGGTAAATCACCGACTTCCCCTTTTCTATCGCCGACTTGGTTTCTTCCTTCAGGGTTGGCACAATGGAACTTTAGGCGGTCAAAATAACCACTCGACAATTCGCCAAGTGCTCTTGGCGATCATCATGCTCTCCTTTCTTCACTTCTTAAGTTTGTTTTGTTCCTTTTTGCCTGTTAGTGTCCTTGCTTTGCTCCTCAATTCATAAACATGGAAATCAAGGCTTTAACATCATTTTATGGAACAAATTAAGCATTTGAAGACACTAAATCTATATAAACAGAGCCCCAAATGAGTCCAAATTTCGGCCTCATCAAGGTTCTAGTGTCGCAACATTTCCACCCCTCACTACCCATGAGAATGATATGCTTCATCGGCAATTGGCTTTTTAGAGGAAGAAGAATCTTGAGTGGGACCTTCCCATCGACAAGATGTGGAAGGCCATCTAGGTCATTTTCTCTTGTTTTGATCCCTAGTAGGAGATTCCCCCACTCACACCAAAGGAATTTTGGGAGTATCCATTCCTGAACAAGGCGTGGACAGGTGAGCAGGCACTAGAAGATCTTGAGTCGAAACCCCTTTTTTGGATATGTTTAAAATTGTTTTGTTTTTTCCCTGTTTGGGCATGAAGACATCTTTTCCTTCTTTCCTTTATTTTTGATAGCACCTGGATGGTTATTTCTAACTTTAATAACCGAAAATATTTGATATGTTTGTTTTTAAGGAACTTCTACTATTTCTACATTGGTATGGGCTTGAATTTGTGGTTTAAAATGCCTCGAGAATAAAGAGTGAAAAAGGGGAAAACATGGCAACAGTTCTTTTCCGCCCTATCCGCTATAGCGACTAAAGCATTTCTATAGCAGTTACCGCTATAGAGGAAAAATATCGGCTATAGCGAGTGCACTATTGCGGCCAGTCCCTCTATGGTGACCCTGACTAGGTCATCCAAGAAATTCAGATTTTTGCAAAGTAACCATGCCTTTAAAATAACCTCAAGATTATTCCAAGACATGTATAATACAAGTTTGCATCATGACCCTTCAACATATTCCTAAGATCATACCCAGAAATATATAATAAGAACTTAACCCCACATGATCATAAAATATTAAGACCAGATAACACCAAAAATTGTTTCGTTAATCACATATCAAAATATCCTTAACTCATAACACATAATCAAGTTTTGAATTTCGTCTACAATTTATCATAAATTCAGGCCACTAAGTGTTACATAATTTCAGCCATTAAGCGAATACCATGCACTTAATAATCAATCATCAGGTTTATTCTAAAATTTATTAGTTTCATTACATTCTATTCGCATTATGGATGACCACTAACAGACCATACATGATTCATATGACCCCTAAGGCCAGATACCGATTGGAACCTTCCTGATTCACACTTTCACTGCTTGTGGGCCTTCAGTCATGGCAATGACATCTAACTTACTTCATCAGCATACAAATTAGATTCAAGAGATACCAATTGGACTCAACTCATTCGACAAGCTACATACCACATGGAAGGAGTGAAAAAGTTAGATGACTTTGAAGAATTTTTCATACCCCCTGAAGATTAAATGTGGATGTCAACACATAAATCCTTAGGAATATACTCTACATTTGATCTTGTACTAGTAGACCAATAACCTGAGACAAAATTGTCACAACTTAAACAATTGTGCATAACCCTACTGTAACACCTAGATAGGAGAACCCTTACCACTCAATTCAAAATTTTGCAATGCGAAAATTAATTAAACAAAATCTAACATCTTATATAAATATGAGAATACTTTTAACTTGATTTAAAACATAGTCCTTAGTAAAGAAATACTTTCTAAGGGAACACACTAAGCACTCCCAAAGGAACTAGTCTAAACAGGTACAAGAGCTTCTAAGATTAAAAGTTATAAAAGAATTAAGACACAACTCCCCCCTTAGGATAGACGAGTAGAAGGTGTCGAAGATCATTGTCGTCTTAACCTATGAAATATTATTGAACACTACAAGCTGACTACGCCAAGTAGCATAACAAGAATAGTATTAGTACAAACAACAAGTACTAGTAGGCATCGCTGTTCGATCCGAATACACCTGTAACGACTCATAAAATGATAGAGTGAAACTAGAGCCTCACATGTGAGTTTGGAGTCGAGAACTTAATGAAATGATTATATTTGAATTTGACCCAAAAGTTCTTAAATATGTGCTTCGGAAGTTACCGGAAACTTGTTTACCTGTATATAAAAAGATCCGTTTCGTTTTTCGAAAATCCAACTTCATATTCTTGTTTAAGGGGTCAAATTGAGTGGGAAATGGGTCTAACCCAAATTTTAGAGCAACCGTATCAAAATCCGAAATTTCCAAGTGAAGCCTTTTTCGAGGGTCTACTTTGGAGGG
>JAJOOR010005853.1:0-46861 GCA_036250505.1 Solanum acaule
AAAATATTATCTTTATTTTTAATCTGTCATAGTTTTCATATGTTTTTTCATCTATTGCGTATTCTTCCTTATTCATTTATAGATTGTGTTGAAGTTTATATTCTAAACTTTCTATTTGTATTTCTAGATAAAAAATAGTTTTTCTCTATGCTATTATAGATTTTTTACAAATTCCTGCGAATATGTTATTATTAAGTCTATTTTGCCTATGTTCTAATTCTTGCCTTTTCGCTATAATTATTTCAGTAAGTTTTTCTTTATATTCATTATTCTCGCTATTCATTGTATCTTTAAATATTGAAATATCTCTCTGGGAGTTTCTCTAACCGACAACAATATCTATGAGCTTAAGTGCTGGTAAACATCTTGCCTCACTCTACCAGGGTTGTCATGATACCAAGCTTGTCACGACCCGACCCTACACCCTGGACATGGCCAGCACTCGAGAACCAATGTTGGTCCCCAAATGAACCCTCATCATGGCTGACTACAAGCGGAAGACTAACTCAAGCATCCAAAGCTTAAAATAGAATAAAATTAAGTGAAACTCAAATAATTCACTCAGAATATAATCGTATATTCAACTAGCCAAAACTAGGCAACTCAAGTCTTTAAAACATTTAACAAGATAAATGAAACAAACTTCTCAAACTCTACTATCTATCTATGAAGCCATCTCTATGAAAGTTTATCTAACTGCAACCATCTCTATGAGCTTAAGTGATGGTACAGCATCTTGCCTCACGCTGTCAGGGCCATCCTGATACCAAGTTTGTCACGACCCGAGCCTACACCCTGGACATGGCCGGCACTCGAGAACCATTGCTGGTCCCCAAGCAAACCCTCATCATGGCTAACTACAACAGGAATACTAACTCATGCATACAAAGCTTAAAACAGAATAAAATCAAGTGAAACTCAAATAATTAAAAAAGACCCACGACATCCTAACAACTAATATAAATGAAAGTACAAGTGAACCCTCCAAAAGCAAGGAGTCTCACCATAGCTAACTCGAACTCCACGTAGTATCAATGAAGCTCTTTTTGATGACCCTGAATACATGTATCTGCATCATGAAATGATGCATACCAAATGGTTCAGTACGTGGAATGAACGAACATGTAAGGAGAACTCTAAAGCATAAACATATGCTTGAACTTGATAAAAAGGAAACATACTTGCCTCCTCTCAACTCACTCAACTAAACTCAACTCAGGAATAAGAAACATAGTTCAACTCAATTATAAGATATTCAGTGAAATAAGGCTCAACTCAATAATAAGATACTCGACTCTAGGTACTCAATTCTGGGTACTCAACTCAATATAAAGCAACAATACATATGAAATTTATGGAAAGCTTTTAAAACAGTAGAAAGTAAATTAGTTTGTATGCAAGGATACCAAATAAACTCTGCTTGTAAATGAAAATACAATGTAATTTATGCGTATATAAAAATACAAAATATCTATGTGGGAGTTTCCTTAACCGACAACCATCTCTATGAGCTTAAGTGATGGTACAGTGTCTTGCCTCAAGCTGCCAGGGCCGTCTTATACCTCGTCGGGGGTATAGAACCTAACTCACTAAGTGGATCCACTAGTCTATGCTAAAAGCATTAAGGAATCATCTAAAAAGTATGACCCGTTTCTACTCATACTGGCTACATGGTTTAGGGAAATGTGGTAACAAATGAGAGATCTAATTATGATTTTGATCACATGACTAGATAGCTAAGACGTTAAGGAACCTATACGACTTTACGGAATTGAATTCGGGTGAGTAGAACTTCTGAAACTGATCTTAGTGTGAAAGGGTATTTTCTGAGTGTTATGGGATGAAGGCATGTTATGAAATGGGGGTTTGGAATTCTTATTTTTGCTCACTAGTTCCGTGCAAGCCGCTAGAGAGGGGCCGCTATGGGGGGTTCGGGCCGCCATAGCGGAACAGGCACGACTTAAGTCGGAAATAAAACCCAGAAAACATTTTATTCTGCTTTTTTCGACTTTGAGAGCTAGGAGACGACCCCAGGTGAGTTCTTGACCATTTTTCACCATTCTTGAAGCTAAATGTAAAGTTTTCACTCCCCGAATCCATATTTCGATTCGTAGAACATAGTTTCTTGGGTAATTATCATTGGGGGAAGGTTTTGATCTGAAGTTAATGGTGGAAAAAGCCCTAATTTGGATATTGGGATCTTAGGTTGGCCTAGGGTTGATAATGTTGATTATAATCCGGGTAATTAGACCTCGTTTATTGATCCTTGTGTTAATTGTATGTTTTTAGACCACGAACAAGCAAAATGAATCCAGAAAGGAAGATTCAAGTGTCTTAGAGGATTCAAGCTTGGATTCAAGGTAGGTAATGGTTGTGATTTCATGTTAGTGTGATATATGTTTGTAATTGCTTCATTATAATGCATGTATGTATGTGTATGTTGCATTATTGATCACCCTAATCGTAAATGAGGATAATTGAATAATTGTATTCCATGAATCACCTCTTGTTGTATGATTGTGAGAATATACATTGTGATTGTAATTGTGGTTTATTGAATGGATCGGTTTCCACGTTCCAGCATAAACATGGGATCGGTTGCCACGTTTCGGCATAAACATGGGATCGGTTGCCACGTTCCGGCATAAACATGGGATCGATTGCCACGTTCTGACATAATCATGGGATTGGCTGCCACGTTTCGGCACACTAACTTGGATCGGGTACCACGAACCGGTATGCTAACAGTTTGGGTTTGGGTTCCATGAGAGGACCATTGAATTTTGTTGTGTCTCTACTTGTGATGATTACGTTCATATCTAATGATGATTGATATTGAAAGACTGTATGTTGCTCTAAATTGATAACTAATGTGCATTTTTGAGAATGTGGGGTGCTACATTGATCCTGAAAATATGACTACTATTGTATATGTTCGGTATATGCATGTTTTATAATATTGTGGTTACTTTCATGTGTTTCACTTATTAGGATAGACGTGTGATCCTACCAGTACATTATGGTTGTGTACTGATACTGCACTTGCTCTTTCTTTATTAAGTACAGGGCATCTTCAAGTGGCTATTGATAGACTTTAGCTAGGTGACTAATGACCGTGAGCGGATTCAAGGGTGGGCCAGTTCTTTTAGGCTGTCATGGATCTTTCTTGTTTAAGTCCACTCTTTTCGGACTCAGACTATTTCTTAAAGGTGTTGTTTAGTTTCGGGGTTGTACCCCTCGTTCTTAGACTTGTCGTTAGTAGAGTTTTGGTACAATGACTTTCAGGTTCTAGGGGTTGTTCTTCCGCATTAGGTTGGTTAGTTGTTTGTTAAAACCTTGGAGTTTATGGGGACTCCATTTTTGTTGTCATTTAAATCTGATTATGTATCTTTAAATGCCTTAGTTTTCATAAAATTTGTTAGGTTGGGTTGTAATAATGGTTCTCCCACCGGAGGTTCAGTGTAGGTGTCAATCACGACGGTTTGGGTCGTGACAAAGTTGGTATCAGAGCCCTAGGTTCTTTGATCTCATTGTACCAAAATGAGTCTAGTAGAGTCTTGCGGAACGGTACGATGACGTCCGTACCTTTCTTCGAGAGGCTATAGGACTTTAGGAAAAACTCACTTCTTTCTACTACTTCGTGTTATGACTTGAATCCAATTGGTATTTGGGTAATACAAATTGGTATCTTTCTTCCTTTACTCTATGGTCCGAACTAGAGCAGCAAAAGTGGTAACACCATCACTAGCAAGAGGGGATGTGTATAGATTACTGACAGTTGAATAGGGTTACAATTCGGAAAAAGTGTCCATTGCCTCGGATAGATGACCTTATTGACCAATTTCAAGGTGCATTGGTTTTCTCTAGGATTGATTTAAGGTTTGGTTACCATCAGTTAAGGATTGAAGCGGTTAAGAATTGGGTTCGACCAAGTTCTGTGATTGAAATTAGCAGTTTTATGGGGCACGCTAGCTACTATTGTCGCTTGTGGCATGAGTTGAGTCCAATTGGTATCTCCCGATTCCAATTGGTATCTCAACGAAGTGAACTAGATGGAACACAAGCAAGTTAATTAGAACTGAGAAGGTTCCAATTGGTATCAGGCCTTAGGGGTCGTATAAGGCATAGATGATCAGTAATGGTCGTCTATGGAATGAACTAATTAAACAATTTGGACTTGTCTGCAAGTTGTAACTGCTTGAGTGTCGTGAAACTTGTTGTGAAAAGAAAGTCATCACGAGATTAGGTGCAAGGGTCTATACAACACCCCGACTTTTCAAAACGTCTAAATTAACTCGTATCTTCGTGGAAAGGCAAGGAGGGTGAGTAATAATTTAAGAATGATGTGGTATGTCATATATTAAGTGTTTAAGGTTTGTATCTCAAGTTTTGAAGTTAGGTAAGTGGCAAAATAAAAGTTGGCGAAAGTTATCATAAGTTCCTTTTTAAAGATTTCTCTAAAATTTGGGTCAAATGTCTTGGATATTTTCTCCAAATATATAAAGATTTAGAAGGCCTATCACCCATTAAATCGAAGGTCTACGAGTCTAGTTTGCAACGCATAAAATCCCGTATCCAACCGACATCGGAGTAAAAAGTTATGAGGGTTTTACTACGGACAGCCAGGGCAGAATCCGCGTCGGGTAAAAAATGTGGTATGTCGGTTTACTCAACGTTTTAAGCCATGAAAACATTTCTTTTCACTTCCAAACCAGAAAGAAAGCTTAAGAGATGGTTCTTGTGGAGTTCTTGCATGATGAAGGTTGGTTTTTGACGATTTCTACCATTAAAGGTTGCCCCCGTGCCTAGAAACGCGATCTCTACACGTGGCAATCATGTTTCCCTCCTATTAGCTACATTTGGAGCTAGTATTTGAAGATATAAATTCGTAGTTGTTGATGTTTCTTCAAGGTTTACACTTGGTTAACTAAGGTAATCATCTCGGGACCCTTTTATGGTTGTTTTTATGAATTTCTACGGATGTTTTGACAAGTTGGGGAAATATGGCAAATCTGCCGACTAAAGATTGATTATGAACTGTTTATAGGTGCATTTTAGTTGTGTATATATAGTAATTTTGAAGCTTAGGACATAAGGAATAACTTTCGTGAACGAACTACGGTCTTTCGAGCGTTCATGAGAAAGGTATGTTAAGGTTATTTCCTACTTACGGCATGTTTCCTTAAAGCTTAGGAGCAATGTACTTGGGTTGTTATCCTAGTTACACTTGTAGCCATTATTGTTGATTGTGGCTGCTCGAGTTGATATAATCCTCCCTTGTCGGGATTCTTATTCAGTTAGTAGCGTCCCTATGTTGGACACGACTTAGAGGCTATTTGTATAGGTTGCTTATAACTAAATTGCTCGCTTTTAGCGATTGGATTGTTATTGTTGCCCTTGGGGAAATTGTTGTTAGCTGCACGAATGTGATATATGCCTAGAAGGGCTATTTTCTACCTACAAGGCTATATGGATGCCTAAAAGGGCTATGACTTGCCTGCGGGGATATATTGATGCCTAGAAGGGCTATGAGTTGCCTACAGGGATATATTGACGCCTAAGAAGGCTATGTGCTTCCTACATGGCCATGATGTTGCCTAAGAGGGCTATGAGTTGTCTATAAGCTATGTTGATGCCTAAGAGAGCTATGTGTTGCCTACGGGGAAATATTAATGCCTAAGAGGGCTATGCGACTGCCTATGGGGCTAGGGGACTACCGATAAGGGTATATAGGCTGATTGGCACCTTTTCGGCTTATAGCGGCCTGAGTAGGTGGTCTTGTGTGATGTTTGTACCTGCCGAGCTTATGGTGGCTTGGTTAGGTTGTTGTTTTATTATTTTTGATAAGTTTAGATTTAGGAGCAGGTCAGTACACTTATCTTATCCTTGATTTATTTATCAGATTATTCCAGTATATCAGGATACCTCTTCATAGTCTATTGCTTTTCATACTATGTACATTATTTCGTTCTGACGCCCCATTAGCTGGGGGTGTTGCATGCAGGTTCTGACAGACGACCGAGTAAACCTCCTCAACAACATGATTAACTTTTATCCGGTTGGCTAGCCCTTTTCCTCCGGAGCTGCCAGTGTTGGGAGGTTTGTTACCTTTTGTTGTATATATCTTTATGGGTAGGCTGGGGCCCTGTCGCGCTAATATTTACTATTCTTAAAGGCTTCCAGACTAGTGTGTGGGGTGTATAGCTACGTTATGGACATACTGACCTATGTTGTTGGTTTGCTGAAGCTTCTGAGCTGTTTGATGTATTGTATTGATATTTACCTACTTTTAGTTTTGGTATAGATATCATGGTGGCCTCGACGGCCCAATCAGGACTTTTGTGCTAATTGGTTATTTATTTATATGATCTCCTGGGAGTAGCTGTTTCTTTTATAGATCAGTTGATAGGGGCCTTGCCGGCCGAGGGCTTAGTTTTAAGCTGAGATTTACTTGTTTCATTTCTTGATTGCGTGTGGCTGCCATGCGCTAGTAGCAAATGGTTCAGTAGGGTCGGCTCGGGCCGGAGTTTTGGCATTAGGAACCAGTTGCGCCCCTTGAGTTTGGGGCGTGACAAACTTGGTATCAGAGCAACGTCGTATCCTTGGGAGTCTGCAAGCCATGTCTAATAGAGTCTTGTTTATAAATGTGTTGTGCGCCACATCTGATAAGCAAGAAGCTACCGGTCATGTTAGAATGACTATCCTTCTTTTGCTCACCTCGTGCTTTAGAGCGATGTCTTAAGGGTTGAGTTTACTGGCTTATAATTGATACTTGTATGCAGATAGAGATGACTGCCACTAGACAAACCACAACAAGCCATGGGCTAGACACAACTGCAGGCGAGGGTACCGGCAAGGTACCACAGGTGGAGGTAGCCCATTGTGAGACCCAGGGGGAGACATCTTCTCAGTCTCCTATAACTTCTCCACCGCTTCATGAGCCTCCGAGGGCTGCAGGACTTCTGGCTCCACCAGCAGTACCACCTCTAGTTCCTCTTATTCCATCTGATCAGGATTTCAAGAGTGTAGTATGTATGTTAGCGCAATTAGTAGTTGCACGGTGCCAACCAGTTGAGCCATTTGTTGTCGGACCTTCTGAAGGTTTCGGAAGTTCGGGAGTTCGTAAATTTCTTGGCTTGAATCCTCCACATTTTAAATGGATAGATCGCAAAGAAGACCCTCAACACTTTATTGATCAGCTTCATAGGATCTTTAGAGTCATGCATGCCTCAGCGATTGAGTCAGTTGAGTTAGCAGCATTTCGATTGCGCAATGTTGTAGTATTGTGGTATGAGAGTTGGGAGAGATCTAGGGGAAAAGATGCATCCCTACCCACTTGGGATAGCTTTATAGAAACTTTCATAGATCACTATTTGCCTCAAGAGATTAGGGATGGCTAGGTGGACCAGTTTCTGAACCTCTGACAGGGAAGCATGAGTGTCCAAGAGTACGAGCTGAGATTTGATTCATTGGCTAGATATGAACCAGCATTTGTTGATACGATGCATGATAGGGTGCGTAGATTTGTGGGAGGGCTCGACTCAGACTATATCGATGCTTGTTCTACCGCTGCACTAAATGATAATATGGATATCTCGTGAATTCAGGCCTTTGTACAAGGCATAGAGGATTGTCGACATCTACAGTATATGAGTTAAAGGGTCGAGAGAGAGAGATAGAAGAGGGCTAGGCCAACTGGTTCGCAAAGAGATTTTCAAGGTGGTCCGAGACCTCAACATTCTATTAGGCCACCTAGACCTCTACCACAGCAGCTCCAGGGTAGTAGATTTGATTGTTAGGAACAGTCAAGCCTAGGTGAGGGTTCACGAGCATCAAGCTCGCAACAGTAGAGCGGTTCAGGCCAGGCTAGGACAGCCCCACCACGTTGTGCTACTTGCGGTAGGATGCATTTTGGAAGGAGCAGATAGGGTTCCACAGGTTGTTATTCTTGTGGACAGGAGGGGCATGGATAGAGAAACTGCCCTACCATAGGTCAGGGTGGTATAGGTCAGTCGACCAGGTCAGCAGTAGGTTCCTCCTTATCAGCACAGTCTACAGGGCGTGGAACTGAGACTTCAGCATGTAGAGGTAGAGGCAGAGGTAGAGAGGGAGCATCTAGTTCTGGTAGTGGACAAAACCGTACATATTCATTAATCGGCCGACAAGACTCAGAGTCATCACCAGATGTTGTGACAGGTACATTGATTGTTTGTTCCCATTGTGTTTATGCTTTGATAGATCCTGGATTTACTCTGTCTTATGTTACTCCATTTATTGCGAGGAAGTTATGTATAGTAGCAGAGTCATTAGATCAACCTTTTATTGTATCTACACTAGTTAGTGAGTCTATTGTTGCCAGGAGAGTCTATTGAGGTTGAACGGTAGATATTATCAACCGTCAGACCTCTGTAGATCTCGTAGAGTTAGAGATGGTCGATTTCGACGTCATTAAGGGTATGGACTGGCTAGCGTCTTGTTATGCTAATGTTGAGTGCCGGACAAAGATTGTTAGATTTCACTTTCCAGGAGAGGCAGTTCGGGAATGGAAAAGCGATACACATCGCAGGTACGTTTATTTCCTATCTTAAGGCGAGAAGGATGATTACTAAGGGTTGTATTTATCATCTTGTTCACGTTCATGATATAGATGTAGAACGACCAACTCTTCAGTCTATTCCAGTAGTTAATCAGTTTCTAGATGTATTTCCAGACGAGCTCCCTGGTATCCCTCCAGAACGGGAAATTGATTTTGCTATTGATATGCTACCAAGTACATAACCCATATCTATCCCTCCTTATAGAATGTCTCTTGCCGAGCTAAAGAATTTGAAGTATCAGCTGAAAGACTTGCTGGATAAAGGCTTTATTAGGCCTAGTGATTCACCATGGGGTGCGCCAGTGTTGTTTGTAAGGAAGAAAGATGGCTCACTAAGAATGTGTATCGATTATCGACAGCTGAATAAGGCAACTATAAAGAATAACTATCCCCTTTCGAGGATAGATGACTTGTTTGATCAGTTACAAGGTGCTAAGTGTTTCTCAAAGATTGATTTAAGATCAGGGTACCACCAGATACGAGTTCGGGAGAAAGACGTTCCAAAGACATCTTTTAGAACCAGATATGGACACTTTGAGTTCTTGGTAATGTATTTTTTATTAACTAATGCCCCAACAGTGTTCATGGACCTGATGAATAGTATATTCTGGTCGTATCTAGACTTGTTTGTGATTGTATTTATTGATGATATTTTGGTGTATTCACGTTCAAAAGTTGAGCATGCAAATCATCTGCGAGTAGTCCTTCAGGTTCTTTGAGACTGAGAACTTTATGCAAAGTTTTATAAGTATGAGTTCTAGTTGGACTCTGTAGCTTTCTAGGTCATATTGTATCAGATGCAGGCATTGCGTTTGATACACAAAAGATTGAGGCCATAAAGACTTGGCCCAGACCCATGACTCCAACTGAGGTTCGTAGTTTCTTAGGGTTAGCTGGGTATTACAGAAGGTTTGTAGAGGGGTTTTCTTCAATTTCACCCCATAAAAGAAGATGACTCAAAAAGCAGCTAAGTTCCAGTGGACTGAGGTTTGCGAGCATAGTTTCCAGGAGCTGAAGGACAGGTTGACATTAACACTAGTTCTTGCATTTCTAGAGGGTTCAGAAGGCTATGCGGTGTATTATGATGCTTCTGGTGTTGGGTTGGGTTGTGTTCTAATACAACATGGTAAAGTTATCGCATATGCTTCAAGGCAGTTGAGAAAGCATGAAAAGAACTATCCGACCCATAATTTAGAGTTGGTTGCAGTTGTGCATGCGTTAAAGATCTGGAGACACTATTTGTATGGCGTTCATGTTGACATCTTCACAGATCATAAAAGCCTTCAATATATCATTAGACAGAAAGAGCTAAATCTGCGACAACGTCGATGGCTTGAGTTACTGAAAGACTACAACGTGGACATTTTATATCATCCAGGAAGGCAAATGTGGTAGCTGATGCCCTTAGTCAAAGATCTATGGGTAGTTTATCATATTTAGGTGTTGAGAAACGTGAGCTAGCGCGAGAGCTTCATCAGTTAGCTAGCTTGGGAGGCAGATTGTTAGAGGCAGAAGATAGTGGGTTAATAATTCAAGACACAACCGTATCATCTCTAGTTGTAGAAGTAAAATCACGACAACAAAAGGATCCTAACTTAGAGCAGCTCAGAGCCAAGGCTCAGAATCAACAGACTTTAACATTTGATATAGCAGGAGATGGAGTCCTTAGATATAGTGGTCGATTGTGTGTTCCGAATGTTGCAGGGCCTCCGCATCGGATTATGGAAGAGGCACATCATTCTCATTATTCTATTCACCCTGGTTCGACGAAGATGTACCATGATATTAAGGAGATCTATTAGTGGCACGGGATGAAGAAGGACGTTGCTGAGTTTGTGGCACAGTGTCCTAACTACCAACAGGTGAAGGTTGAGCACCAAAAGACCATTGGGCTAGTTCAGGAGATAGTCATTCCTTTGTGGAAGTGGGAAGCAATTAATATGGATTTTATTACAGGGTTACCTCGATCGCGTCGCAAGTTTGACTCTATTTGGGTAATTTTTGATAGACTAACAAAATCAGCCCACTTCTTACCAGTCAGGGCTACTTTTATGGCCGAAGACTATGCAAGGCTCTATATTAGGGAGATTGTTAGGCTACACGGTGTCCAGTATCTATTATCTCTGATAGAGGAGAATAATTCACCGCCAACTTCTGGAAGTCCTTCCAGAAAGGACTGGGGACACATGTTAATCTTAGTACAACCTTTCACCCTCAGACAGATGGTCAGGCTGAGCGCACAATTTTGACGCGCGAGGATATGTTACGGGCATGCGTTCTAGACTTCAAGGGAAAAAATGTAGATCCCCCATTGGATCGTTCGAGGTAGGTGAGTCAGGGTTGATTGGACCCGACATAGTACAGCAGACAGTGGAGCAGGTCAAGCTCATACGGGAGAGGTTGCTAACAGCTAAAAGCCGACAGAAGTCATACTCAAATGTGTGACGAAGGGACTTAGAGTTTTGCGTTAATGACTGGGCATTCTTAAAAGTCTCGTGTATGAAGGGGGTTATGAGATTTGGCAAAAAAGGCAAGCTTAGTCCAAGATTCATTGGGCCATACCAGATCCTTCGGAGGGTAGGACGAGTGGCTTATGAGTTAGAATTGCCTTCGAGACTAGAATCTGTTCATCCAGTTTTCCATGTATCTATGCTACGGAAGTGCGTAATAGACCCTTCTCGGGTTATCCCAGTTGAGGATGTTCAGATCACAAAGGAGTTGTCCTACGAGGAAACTTCAGTTGCCATATTAGATCGGCAGGTTCGTAAATTGAGGACCAAAGAGGTGGCTTCGGTTAAAGTATTGTGGAGAAACAAGAATAGAGAAGAGGTGACCTAGGAAGCTGAGGATGGCATGAGGTCCAAATATCCTCACTTGTTTCATACCCTACGGTGATGGCATATCAGTTTATATTGGTGCAGTGAGGTAAGATACCTATCTGTATATTGTTGCTTATTATTATTGTTGTTGTCGTTGTATATTTGCTCGCACTGTTATTGCGAAGCTATAGTGCTTAGCAACTTATGTCATCATGTGAGACACCTAGGTTAGACTTTTTTCATTTTAGGTTCCTGGATAGTGACAATGCCAAAGGATACTCTGCCTAAATTTTGGAAACACCTAAGGACTTAACCACGTGACTCAGATTTTTTTTTCATTCGAGGAAGAATGTTTCCAAGGGGGGAAGGATGTAACACCCCAACTTTTCAAAACGTCTAAATTAACAAGTATCTTCGTGGAAAGACAAGGAGGGTGAGTAATAAATTAAGAATGATGTGGTATGTCATATTTTAAGGGTTCAAGGGTTGTATCTCAAGTTTTGAAGTTAGGTAAGTGGCAAAATAAAAGTTGGCGAAAGTTATTGTAAGATCCTTTTTAAAGAGTTCTCTAAAATTTGGTTCAAATGTCTTTGATGTTTTCTCCCAATATATAAAAAATTAGAAAGCCTATCACCCATAAAATCGAAGGTCTACGAGTCTAGTTTGCAACGCACAAAACCCCGAATCCAATCGACATCAGAGTAAAAAGTTATGAGGGTTTTACTACGGACTGCCGGGGTAGAATCCGGGTCGGGTAAAAAATGTGGTATGTCGGCTTACTCAATGTTTTAAGCCATGAAAACATTTCTTTTCACTTCCAAACCAGAAATAAAGCTTAAAAGATGGTTCCTATGGAGTCTTGCATGATGAAGGTTGGTTTTTAACGATTTCTACCATTAAAGGTTGCCCCCATGCCTAGAAACGTGATCTCTACACGTGGCAATCATTTTCCCTCCTATTAGCTGCGTTTGGAGCTAGTTTTTGAAGATATAAATTTGTAGTTATTGGTGTTTCTTCAAGGTTTACACTTGGTTAACTAAGGTATTCATCTCAGGACCCTTTTATGGTTGTTTTTATGAATTTCTAAGGACATTTCGACAAGTTGGGGCAATATGGCAAATCTGCCGATTTAAGATTAATTATGCACTGTTTATAGGTGCATTTTAGCTATGTATATATAGTGATTGTGAAGCTTAGGACATAAGGAACATCTTTCATGAAAGAACTACGGTCTTTCGAGCGTTCATTGGAAAGGTATGTTAAGGTTATTCCCTACTTACGGCATGTTTCCTTAAAGCTTAGGAGCAATGTAATTGGGTTGTTATCCTTGTTACACTGGTAGCCATTATTGTTGATTGTTGGCTGCTCGAGTTGATATAATCATCCCTTGTCGTTAGTAGCGTCCCTATGTTAGACACGACTTAGAGGCTATTTGTATAGGTTGCTTATAACTAAATTGCTCGCTTTTAGCGATTGGATTGTTATTGTTGCCCCTGGGGAAATTGTGGTTAGCTGCAGGAATGTGATATATGACTAGAAGGGCTATGTTCTGCCTACAGGGCTATATGGATGCCTAAAAGGGCTATGACTTGCCTGCGGAGATATATTGATGCCTAGAAGGGCTATGAGTTGCCTACAGGGATATATTGACGCCTAAGAAGGCTATATGCTTCCTACAGGGCCATGTTGTTGCCTAAGAGGGCTATGAGTTGTCTATAAGCTATGTTGATGCCTAAGAGAGTTATGTGCTGCCTACGGGGAAATATTAATGCCTAAGAGGGCTATGTGACTACCTACGGGGCTAGGGGACTACCGATAGGGGTATATAGGTTGATTGGCACCTTCTGGGCTTATGGGAGCCTGAGTAGTTGGTCTTGTGGGTTGTTTGTACTTGCCGAGCTTATGGGGGCTTGGTTGGGTTGTTGTTTTATTATTTTTGATAAGTTTAGATTTAGGAGCAGGTCAGTACACTTATCTTAACCTTGATTTATTTATCAAATTATTCCAGTAAATCAGGATACCTCCTCAAAGTCTATTGCCTTTCATACTCTGTACATTATTTCGTACTGACGCCTCATTTCCTAGGGGCACTGCGTTCATGCATGCAGGTCTTGACAGACGACCAAGTATACCTCCTCAGCAGAATGATTAACTTTTATCCAGTTGGCTAGCCCCTTTCCTCCGGAGCTGCCAGAGTTGGGAGGTTTGCTACCTTTTGTTGTATATATCTTTATGGGTAGGCTGGGGCCCTGTCCTGCTAATCTTTACTACTCTTAAAGTCTTGCAGATTAGTGTGTGGGATGTATAGCTACGTTATGGCCATACTAGCCTATGTTGTTGGTTTGTTGAAGCTTATGAGCTTTTTGATGTATTGCATTGATATATACCTGATTTTAGTTTTGGTATAGATATCATGGTGGCCTTGGCGGCCCAATCAGGACTTCTGTGCTTGTTGGTTATTTATTTATATGATCTCCTGGGAGTTGTTGTTTCTTTTATAGATCAGTTAACAGGGGCCTTGCCGGCCGAGGGGTTAGTTTTTAAGCCGAGATTTACTTGTTTCTTTTCTTGATTACGTGTGGCTGACATGCGCTAGTAGAAAATGGTTCAGCAGAGTCGGCTTGGGACTGAGTTTTGGCATTATGAGCCAGTTGCTCCCCTCAAGTTTGGGGCGTGACAGTCTAGATAAAATACGATGTGGTTCGTAAGCGAGAAATTTGGACGTGCGATACGACCAACTTTTAATCGTGTGAGAGTCTGGGAATATCCTGGGGATATGGGTGTGGTAGTGTTGAAACGATGTAAAAGGATTATAAAGTGCGTACTTCGTTGGGTTGACCAGGGGGTAGACAACGATTGTCCTAGCTAAAGGGATTTTCTTAAATGCCTAGTTATAGCTGGGAAATCTAAGGGAAATATTGAAAAGAGAGGAACCCCAGAAATTGTTGGCAGGGGTTCTGTTTCCGTCATGGCCGCTAGGGCAAGATTTTCCCAACCACGGCGAGATCGCCAGTGCGGGATTTCTCCCACCAGAGCGAGACAGAATCTCAGCCCTGTCTCCCCTGTTATCCCCTAGTCACAATTATGGACCCTGAATCGTACCCGAACTAACCCGCGCGATCTAATTTAGTGTTCAGCAATCGAATATAAGTTATAAAATGTGTTGAAATTGTGGAGAACCTGGGCATATGAGGAGGAAATTAGCATGGTTGTGGAGGCCAGGAAAATGGTAATGCAGGTAGATGAGTAGTGCAGACAGGCAAAGAGGTTATCGTCAAGAGGACAGGGCTCAGTTCTATGTTTTTCTGGGTAACAGCGACTTTGAGGATATGATGCAGTGGTCACAAGAGCTACTCTTGTCTGTGCCCATATGGCTATTGTTTTGTTTGATCCGGGTATTACTTATTTGTACGTGTCAGTTCAATTGCCTTATGATTTAATGTGGTTTCTGATATACTTGTTGCCCCCATCCATGTTTCTACCAAGTTGAAGAGTCAATCATAGTCACCCATGTATATCGTGTTGTCCGGTTGTGTTTATGGATTTTCAAATTTGGATTGATTTGGTTATGCTGGATATGACTGACTTGATATAATCTTAGGCATGACTTGGTTGTCCCCCTATTATGTTGTGCTTAATAGTAATGCTAAGTCGGTAACTCTAGAGATCCTGGGTAGGGAAAGGTTAGAGTGGGAAGGGGGTACAAGCCTTAGTCAGCTAAGGTCATATCTTTCGAGCAGGGTAGGAAACTAGTGGGGAAGGATTGTTTGGCGTAATTGGCTCATTTTTGGGATGTTGAGGTCGAATTCCACTCTATTGAGTGTATTCCTGTGGTGTCAGAATTGAGAGAGCTTAAAGGTCAAATCCAAGGGCTTCTTGATAAAGGTTTCATCCGTCCTAGTGCTTCCCCATAGGGTGCTCCTGTCTTATTTGTTAAGAAGAAGGAGGGTAGTATGAGGACTGGTGATTTTATCTTAACCCATAAATGAGTGGATTGATACCAAAATGACAAACTTATAGATAAGGAAAGTCCCAATGAGTATACTTGGTGAAGGAAATTGAAGTATTTTAGTAATAAAATGTGTATAAATTGGGTTAGTCCTCTAAATTTGATGAGTATACCTGAGTTTGAGGTGTCGTGTTCATAAAAGGGTGGACTTCGTAGTGATAGTCAAGGATGACGGAGCGTAATGGAAATAAGAGTCTTGATGGATTGTGACGGGATGCAACTATATAATAAGATTGTTGGTTAAGCGAATTTTGTATAGTAATTACGACTTTCGAGTACCTAAGGTTGTGGTTTTCTAATATTTGGTGAGTAACGTGGTTGTATGGAAAGTTATAAGAGATGGTAGGACACCACTCGAATAGAATGTTAAAGAGCTAGAGGTATAATGCAGGAAAATATAGTAGAATGTAGTACAGACTTTAGAGAGAGGCGAGAGCAAGAATATTGTATTGGATTCTTAAGGCTAAAGAGGTATCTTTAGAGGGGTAGATAATTGGGTTCAGAGATGCGTGATTTCATTTGTTTTGTTGTGACTATGGTAATAGTGTCACAAGTCCATCAGATGGGTTAAAAACTATTGGAAAAAAAAGACTTAAGAAAGGATTGTGCAGACCTTAGCTTGAGTGTGATGATAAGTGTGTGTTTTTGTTTTTGAGTTTAGTAATGAGTACGATTGGATTGTTAGCGAAAGATATTATAAGATCGATGGAGATGCGATCGATGATAAGCGAAGATCTATGATTTCATAAAAATCATCAAGATATAAGCTAATGCTGATAGATAAGGAGATTGTGTTATACGGTTGAGTTACATTTCAAAGTTTTCATTGTAAGTCTATATTCGTGGTGATATATTGTCGAGGTACAAATTTGTAAGGTGAGAAATGATCAATTGTATCAGGTAGTGAACCTTTGAAAGGATTTACACTTGGTTTGAGTCGTAAAGTTTATTACTTTTGATTCTTAAGTACCTAAGTAAGGTTTTATTTTTAAAAGTGTTAGTTAATAATAAGGTAAAAGATCGGAGTGTTTATGATGGTTGTTAGTGTTGTGAGTATGATTCACTAGCTATGCACGAGTGAATTTTCACTTTTGTGGGTGGATCCCTAGTGGTGGATCAGGGGTACCAAATCTTGTGATGTTCTCTTGGTTGAGTGAGAAGATTGGGAAGATTTGGTAATTTCGGATGACATAATTGGTGTTGTCTTGGAGTTGTTAAAGTAATTTAATGGTTCTACATGTACCACCTTGCTTATGAGAATTTATAGAAGAGCTACCATGCGTATTTGTGGTTGTCTAGCAATCTTAATATTCATCTAGTCATCAAGGTCATGTATCGATTATGTGTGGTTGAATGTGGGGATCATTGGGTCCATTTCTATTATTCTTAAGAGGTAACATACAATTACTAAATCTAGCATTTCGATAGTGTTGCTGGAGGGATTGTATGCTTGGACATTTCACTCGATGAGTATCTGATTTCTAAAGATCAAATTTGTTATAACTTAAGCTCATGGGAATTTATGCTGTGGGATAGAGATATTTTTAAGAACTATGATTGTTTGGGTATTATGAGTGTGTGTTAGTTGATTCAGGTTCACTTTTATTTTTAGCAAGTATTGACTTGGAATTTTATCATGCTTAAGTGCTAAAGGATTCGTTCGGATGATTGTGTCAAGGTCCTTGATAACATGTTGTAGACGTGTGTACGATCTACTTGGGTGGTTGTTGGGAATCGCTTTTGTTGTAGTTAAGTTTACATACAACAATATTATCACTCGAGTATTGAGATGACTTCATTGAGGCATTGTATGGGAGGATGTGTACATGTTCAATTGGTTGGTTTGAGGTTGAAGATGTGAAACCTTTGAGAGTTGATTTGGTGAAAGATGTTTAGGGTAAGGTGAGAAGTATCAAATCTAAGCTTCTAGAAGCCCAGAGTCGACAGAAAAAGAATGTGGGATAAGTATCCCAAATTATTCGACGATTCAGATACTAATCTATTCTTGCTTTAGCCCTTTTCTCCTAGTTTGTCACTCGGGGACGAGTGATAGGTAAATTGGTATATATTATAACGACTTGTTCCCGTTGTTATAGAAAAGCCAATGGGGAAAAATTGGGGCTAGAAAACTTTTGAGTAGTAACTTTGAATTTCCTAGCCTAGTCCAGATTTGGACGAAATCAAAGACAATGAAATCTAGGTAAATTTGGTAACAAATGAGAGATCTAATTATGATTTTGAACACATGCCTAGATATATAAGCCATTAAGGAACCCGTACAACTTTACGAAATTGAATTCGGGTGATTAGAACTTCTGAAACTGATCTTAGCGTGAAAGGGTATTTTCTGAGTGCCATGGGATGAAGGCGTGTTGTGAAATGGGGTGAAATTGGGGTTTGGAATTCTTATTTTTGCTCACTGGTTACGTGCAAACCGCTAGGGCGAGATTTATCCTGCCAGGGAGGGACCGATGTGGCGGGTTGGGGCCGCCATAGCGGAACAGACGCGACTTAAGTCAGAAATAAAACCCCAAAAATGTTTTATTCTGCACTTTTCGACTTTGAGAGCTAGGAGACGACCCCAGGTGAGTTCTTGACCATTTTTCACCATTCTTGAGGCTAAAGGTAAGGTTTTCACTCCCTGAATCCGTATTTCTATTCGTAGAACATAGTTTCTAGGGTAATTATCATTGGGGAAAGGTTTTGATCTGAAGTTAATAGTGGAAAAAGCCATAATTTGGGTATTGGGATCTTGAGTTAGCCTAGGGTTGATAATGTTGATTATAATCCGGGTAATTAGGCCTCGTTTATTGATCTTTGTGTTAATTGTATGTTTTTAGACCACGAACAAGCGAGAAGAATCCGGAAAGGAAGATTCAAGTACCTTAGGGGATTCAAGCTTGGATTTGAGGTAGGTGATGGTTGTGATTTCATGTTGGTGTGATATATGTTTGTAATTGCTTCATTATAATGCATGTATGTATGTAAATGTTGCATTATTGATCACCCTAATTGTAAATGAGGATAATTGAATAATTGTATGCCATGAATCACCTCTTGTTGTATGATTGTGAGAATATACATTGTTATTGTGATTGTGGTTTGTTGAATGGATTGGTTGCCACGTTTCGGCATAAACATGGGATCGGTTGCCACGTTCCGGCATAAACATGGGATGGGCTGCCAAGTTCCGGCACACTAACTTGGATCGGGTACCACGAACCGGTATCCTAACAGTTTGGGTTTGGGTTCCATGAGAGGACAATTGAATTGGGTTCTGTGAGAGGATCATTGAATTGTGTTGTGTATCTACTTGTGATGAATACGTTCATATATAATGATGATTGATATTGGAAGATTGTATGTTGCTCTAAACTGATAGCCAATGTGTATTATTGAGAATGTGGGATGCTACATTGATCTTGAAAAGATGACTAATATTGTATATGTTCGGTATATGCCTATTTTATAATGTTGTGGTTACTTGCATTTGTTTCACTTATTACAAAAGCTACGTGATCCTACCAGTACACTGTGGTTGTGTACTGATACTGCACTTTCTCTTTCTTTGTTGAGTACAGGGCATCGTCATATGGCTATTGATAGACTTCAGCTAGGTGACTAATAAGCGTGACCGGATTCAAGGGTGAGCTAATTCTTTCAGGCTGCCATGATTCTTTCTTGTTTAAGTCCACTCTTTTCGGACTCAAACTATTTCTTAAAGGTGTTGTTTAGTTTTGTCATAAAGACGACGATTAATCACATTATTAAAAATGAACAAGTCTGATTAAATTTCTTATTTATAATGGTTAGTACTAAATTTTATTTTATAAGCAAACACATTTTATCGAATCTAAAGAAAAAGTGATTTCAATAATATATTTTATAAACACTAAGATGATAAAAGATTGATTTTAGTTAAGTATTTTATTATTTTATATTGTCTTTCTTAAATGATTCTTATAACATACTATTTGTCTAGATTTGTATGTTAGATTCTAATTGCAATATTGATGAAAAATTACGAGAATCTAGCCGTTAATCTAATAACCTTTGCTTCATTGATTTTTATTTCTCTTTATCATGTCAATTGATGATATATGTATTGTCATTTTCATATATTGTTGTCATACATAGTGAGTATATATATCTTTCACCTAGAAGCTCATTTTGTTTATATGGACATTTAGATATAATCTAGTGTAAATTATTTTATATCATCAAAGCATCAAATTTTTATTATTCCTTTTATACTGCAAAAGACTTTAACTTATATATACAAACAATGTAAATTAAACTTTATATTTTTCATCCAAAAGATATCTATAAACATACAACAATTAAAATAAAATTTGTAATCCTAAAAATTAGGTAGTTTTCTTATCACGAAATGTAAATATGATATGATAGTTTATAATTTAGTGTTTATTAAAAACACAATCAAGTATGACAAGAAATTTTGATTAAAAGTTTTCTATTATTGCAGAATCAGTCTGTGTTAACTCCCCATCAATTCACCGGGAGGAAGAGGGGATTGATTAATGCGGAGGTCATAGCCCTATCTATTGTTAGCTTTGCAATTGTACCTCTAGCAGGTGAAACTAATATTTATAATGTATAATTAAACAAGGTTAGTACATTTATTTTTCTAGATTGCTTATGTATAAATTTAATAAGTCAAGGTTTGATCATACTTATGAGACAGTAAACTCTTTCAAATACTTTGTTATGGACTCAGATTATAGGGAGAAGATTTAGTCGATCCATTCAGACTTCATAAAAAATATCATGATATCTTGGACAACTAGACATGTGAAAAGAGAAGGCGCCCTAATGGTCAATGTGACAAGGTAACTAAAATTATTATCTTATTTCTTGCATATAACTTAAATTATTAGTTTTTTTTACTAATCTTGATTCTATAAATTAGTGATGAAAAACTAACAAAATGACAAGTCAAGAAAATGAGAGATAACGAATTAATCACTAAGCTAGTTGTGACAATGAGTCTAAGTTTTATTCATCATTTGGATAATGTCTTATTTACACTATCGTGTAATTTAAAGTATACTTATAGATAAGAGTTTATAAAATATGAGTTTGTAATCTTAAAAATAATACATGTAATATTTTATAAAATGCAAAATTTAAATGATAGTTTGATAGTAGTTTTTCTATGATTTGTCTACATTTTGGTTTACGAGATGTTTTTCTAGATAGTTCAGTTATAGTTTCTACATTATATCATGAGGCATCTTATCTATTATAAGTATTTTAGTTGCTTTATTTGTATTAGCATACTTATCTTATTGGATTTGCCTAGCAGAGTAGTTAATAATTTGTTAGTGCAAGGTAATAGTATACAACATTTAAATTCTTTAATAATTATTGTAACCTAATGAAAAGCCTTGTGTGTTGTAGGTTTACTATCATATGAAAAAACGTTCCATATGTCGATCTGTTATGGATGTGTGTAGATATATCTTAGATGGTTACGAGAAAATAAAAGTAGAAGTCGATTCAGAAACCAGTGTGGTAAAAGAGATTAAGGTAAGATGTTTTATTATTTGACAACTATAATTTTTTTATTGTTACAATCATTCTTATAACATTATCTCGAATCAAATCAAGATTGGATCTCCAAATCGTCCTTCCAAGAAAAGAAAAAAAGAATCTTCAAACTCAGAGCATACAACAACGAAACAAAAAGAAAACAATGGTGAACTACGTGTAGGAAATGAAGTGGCGCTCATGTGTGAAATGATCGAGCTCAAAGAAACAAGTGAGTTTGTGGTAAGTTATTAAAATTCTAGTGGTACATAAAACAATCTCATGAAGTTGAACAATTATAATTACCATAATGATGTTAAATCCAAGTAGGTTCGCTCGATGGATAACCTTAAAAATCTTCCAAACCATAAAGCATTTAATAATCAATCTACCTCCAACCTATCTAACGATGATGTACTTATGCAATCATTGGTTCAGAAAGAAGAAACTGAGAGAATTATAAATTTATATTGCCATGAAGCAGTATTTGTTCTCCACCAGGAAGCGGACAAGGTAAAAAAGGGTGAAAATAAAGTGTTTGCTCACCTAAACAAAAGTAATGAGTTGAACTCTGAATTTTCACAAAGTGTAGGTAAGTGACTGTATCACTAGCTATAACGACCTGAACCATTGTTATTTAGGAGTAACAAAAATTCGGGAAATTTTGGGCCACTGCCCCACCACAGTGGGCTAGATATCGCCAGGGCGGGATAAGTTGGCGCCATAACGGGATAGGCGAGACAGAACGTAAATTACAAGAAATCATATTTTCTCCATCTTCCTAAAATACCTAAATAAGTCATAAAACACCTCAAAAAACTCAGAAAAGCTGCTCAAAGCTTGGGAAGGAAGGAGAAGAAGAATTCTAACATGAGGATGGCAATATCTCGTGGATTCTAGGCCAAATTTACCGCCATGAAGCCCGGAAAATCAGAAACGAAGTCAAAACTCTGTGCATATGCTTGGCACCTAGGTAGGATAGGTTTTATGAATTGAGTAGTTTAAATTTGTGTTCACCGTGTAATATTTGGTAATCAATGGTAGGATTTATGCGTAGACCTTTGTGCATCGAATGATTTATGATTCAAAACCCTAGAAAGAAGCCTTCAACGATGAATTAGCGCTGAGTATGGCTGAATTAGGGTTAGCATGAGGCGTGTTGATAAATAATCCGTAAGCGATGGTTGTGATTCTATGATTGTGTGATGTATGTTGTTCTGGCTTGATTGTCATACATATATGTATATGAATGATGCATTATTGATCACACTTGTTGTATATGAGATAGATGAAATATGATTGCCATGAAATCATGACTTAAATGTATGATCTTGAGGATATACTTGTGATTGTGATTGTGATGTGATGGATCTGTTGCCACGTTCCGGCATAACTATGGGATCAGTTGCCACGTTCCGGCATAACTATGGGATCGGTTTCCACGTTCCGGCATAACTATGGGATCGGTTGCCACGTTCTGGCATAATTTATTAGATCGAATACCACGTTCTGGTATGCTAACGGCGGGAGATATCTCGCCACAGTGGCCCCGCATTAGCGGAAGGTCTGTCGCCCTAGCGGAGTCAGGCTGTGTAATTTGGGACGCAAAATTTCTTATTTCAAAATGTTGCGTCATATCCCTAACCAGACTCTTAAAATATAGAACCTGTCGTGAACCATGCTTGTTAAATTAAAACCGTTCCCCCTCCGTGACTTAGTGGTAGATCGAGTTGTTAAACAAAATTAATACAATATAGATGCGTAATGATCTGCGCACTAGTCATTCGGGGATGAACGAGGGGTAAATTGGTATATATTGTAACGACCCAAACCATCATTATTTAGGAGAAACAAAAATTCAGGAAATTCTGGGACACTTCCCCGCCACAGCGGGTTAGATATCACCAGTGTGGCGGCGCCAGGGCATGATAAGTTGGCACCATAGCGGGATAGGCGAGACAGAACGTAAATTATGAGAAATCCTATTTTTTCCTTCTTCTTAAAATACCTAAATAGGTAGTCAAACACCCCAGAAACCTCAGAAAAGCTGCTATAAGCTTGAGAAAGAAGGAGAAGAAGAATTCTAACGTGACGATAGCAATATTTTGTGGATTCTTGGCCAAATTCACCGTTGCGAACCCCGGAAACCAGGAAACGAAGTCAAAACTCTGTGCATCTGCTTGGCGCCCATATAGGCTAGGTTTTATGAATTGAGTAGTTTAAATCTGTGCTCACCATGTAATATTTGTAAATCAATGGAAGGATTTATACGTAGATCTTCGTGCACCAAATGATTTATGATTCAAAACACTAGTAAGAAGCCTTTGACGATGAAGTAGGGCTGAGTATGGCTGAATTAGGGTTAGGATGAGGCGTGTTGATGAATAATCTGTAGGTGATGGTTGTGCTTCTATGACTGTGGGATTTATGTTGCTCTGGCTTGATTGTGATACTTATATGTATTTGAATGATGCATTATTGATCACACTTGTTGTATATAAGATAGATGAAATATGACTGCCATGAAATAATGACTTAAATATATAATCTTGAGTATATACTTGTGATTGTGATTGTGGTGTGATGGATCGGTTGCCACGTTCCAGCATAACTAACTTGGATCAGTTGCCACGTTCCGACATAACTATGGGATCGGTTGCCACATTCCCGCATGAAGTAAGGAGTGTCACGAATACGAAAAAAATTACCTTTGATTATCATCCGGAATGAGCAAGTCGAGAGAGTTTTGGGGTGGTTTTGAGTTTGAAAAAGGAAGAATGAGGAAAATATTTCCCTATCTTCCCTTTTCTGTTTTTGATCTCCCGCCACGGCGGGAGATATCTCGCCATAGCAGCCCCGCTTCAGCGGAAGGTCTGTCGCACTGGCAAGGTAGGGTTGTGTAAATTGGGACACAAAATTTCTTATCTCAAAACGTGTGTCATATCCCTAACCGGTCTCTTAAAATATAGAACTTGTCGTGAACCGCGCTTGTTAAATTAAAATTGTTCCCTCTCCGTGACTTGGTGGTAGATTGAGTTGTTAAACAAAATTAATACAATATGGGGTGTGTAATGATCAGTGCACGAGTCGTTCGGGGATGAACGAGGGGTAAATTTGTATCTATTATAACGACCTGAACCGTCGTTGTTTAGGAGAAACAAAAATTTGGGGAATTCTAGGCCACTGCCCCCACCACCACAGCAGGCAAGATGTTGCCAGGGTGGCAGATCTAGGGCGGGATAAGTTGGCGCCATAGCGGGATAGGTGAGAAAGAATGTAAATTACGAGAAATCCTATTTTCTCCATCTTCCTAAAATACCTAAATAAGTCATAAAACACCCCGAGAAACTTTAGAAAAGCTGCTCTAAGCTTAGGAAGGAAGGAGAAGAAGAATTCTAACGTGAGGATGGCAATATCATGTGGATTCTTGTCCAAATTCACCGTCGTGAAGCCCGAAAAATTGGAAACGAAGTCAAAACTCCGTGCATCTGCTTAGCGTCCAGGTAGGCTAGATTTTATGAATTGAGTAGTTTAAATTTGTGCTCACCGTGTAATATTTGTAAATCAATGGTAGGATTTATGCATAGACCTTCGTTCACCAAATAATTTATGATTCAAAAAACTAGAAAGAAGCCTTTGACGATGAATTAGGGTTGAATATGGCTGAATTAGGGTTAGCATGAGGCGTGTTGATGAATAATTCATAGGTGATTGTTGTGATTCTATGATTGTGTGATGTATGTTGTTCTGGCTTGATTGTGATATATATATGTAAATGAATGAAGCATTATTGATCACACTTGTTGTATATGAGATAGATGAAGTATGATTTCCATGAAATCATGACTTAAATGTATGATCTTAAGGATATACTTGTGATTTTGATTGTGGTGTGATGGATCGGTTTCCACGTTTCGGCATAACTAACTTGGATCAGTTGCGACGTTTCGGCATAACTAACTTGGATCGGTTGCCACGTCCCGGCATAACTAACTTGGATCAGTTGTTACGTTCCACCATAACTATGGGATTGGTTGCCACGTTCCAGCATAACTATGGGATCAGTTGCCACGTTCCGGCATAATTTATTATATCGAATACCACGTTCCGGTATGCTAACTCTTTGAGTTTGGGTTCCATGAAAGGACCAATGATGTGGCAAAATTATATGATGTGATATAAAATGTGAACTATCGTTGTTCGTAAATGTTGATAATGTGGTACATGTTCGTTATATGCCTGTGATTATAATGTTGTTTTACTTGCTTATGTTGCACTTAGTGGAAATATGTTATGATGGTTATATTTGATAGTCCTTGTGTTAAGCGAACTTGTTAGACATGGTGGAAGAGTAAGGTGTTCAAGGGGCGAGTAATGGATAGTGAGGGTGGTTCATGCATTATTTGTAATTGCAAGATGTGGGGGTAGCAAGTGTAATGGAACATGCTTAGGTGGAATTCACTTGGGGGAAAGAGATTGGGTTTAGTGGGAAGAAAGCTTGATTTAATGTACTATGTGACCATGGTTGTTTAGTGTGACGAGGAAGTAAGTGTATGACATGATCAGTTAGTGGGAATGTCGATGGTTGTATTGGGGTGTGTTAGAATGGTTAGGCTATGATCAAGTACCTGGTAGTAGGTTGATTGAGAAGGATGTTAGTGGTCCAAATAATAGTGTATAATGGAAGTATTTCAAGGGAGGGTAAAGTTGGAGGAGCGAGTGGTCTATTGTATATTTCTACTAGTTGGTTTCTTATGTTATGTGGTGGGCGTCGGGTTGACCGATGATGCCTACCAGTATGTGTGTTTTATATTAATACTACTCTTGCTATGTATTTTGACATAGTCTAGATGCAGGTTTAGTGACGTTTCATTAGATGAATACGAAGAAAATTTCCAACAGCTTCTATTCTTTCTTCCGCATGGTGGGAGCTGTGTCTTTTAATTATTGTTCAGTGGTACTCTTAGTAGCTCTTGTACATGTTTAGACTAGACCCATGGGAGTTGTTTAAATTACTTTACAAGTTGAACCAAAAGTGTGTCTAAAAGTATTATTTATAAAATCATAAGTACGATAATTATTTCTGTTTTCTTTAAATTTCCGCATGTTCCTACTATTGGGATATGAGGGTTCTCCTACTTAAGTGTTATAGTGGGTGCCTGCACGATTCGGTGGGTTGGGTTGTAACACTAGCTTAATTTTTTGTAAGATTTTTATTTTATTTTATTATTACCATTATATATGAACAATGAATTCAATAGTCCATAAAATTCATACATTTCAGTATGTGAAAGTTTTGTTTGTTTTATGCATTGTAAATCTTTCTTCCACATTATGTACTAATAAAAATGAATTTGAACTGTATATACAATGAAAATAATTTTTCACACTTGGTAAATTTTAACCTATTATAAAGGTTATATTTATTTTAATATTAATGTACCTATAACTATTTCATGACAAACGTGATTGTGTAAAGATTTTTATATCACTGGAATTTAAGTTAACCTAAACTATTAGCTATATTGTGTTGAGCATTATCTTTTCTTATTTTTATCAATGACTCATCATTTATGTAGGAAAAGAATGTTCAAGACCTTCAAAATTCGACAAGCTTTCTTCCCCCAATGTCTCGATAGATGTCCTTCACTTGATGTCACCATTATTTCAGGAAGTAGAGAATACAAGCTTTGCAAATTTGGAGCTCCAAAATATTGTTCTTGAAGATAAAGTACGTAGAGAAATCAATGATCATGTGGTCGTAACCTTGGCCAACAATGAAGAATTGACCATTAGTTTTTCATACAATGAAGGTATTTAATTTAGCCAAGCAAGTATACTCTTAACAAACACATTCAATAAGCTACACGTATTATATAGTTAGTGATTGCATCTATAGTTTTTAGTAATTAACTTTTTATCCAAAAGAAAATGTTTTAGTTCCATGGTATACAACAACAACAACATACCCAGTGAAATCCCACTAGGTGGTATGATTATTATTATTATTTCCTTTGTTCCATTTTACCCGATATACTTTTTTTAGTTTATTCTAAGAATAATGATGCATCTCAATATTTGGAAATAATTTAATTTTAAATGTTTAGTTTATGTTTGATGAAATAATTTATAACCACGCAATAATTTATAGGAAATTTTGGATCATAATTCTTGAAAGTATTTATTTGTTTCTTAAATTTCATATCAAGTCAAATAATATCATATAAATTAAGATAAATAAATTATTTTAAAAAATATTTATACATTAACTTCATTTCTTTTTGCAGAAACTATGGAGGAAGTCCCCATTTCACAATCATTAGAAATTGAGAATAATGAGAATGCTCATATGGAGAAAGGACTTCCCTGTGAAGACAATTATGGAGAAAAAGAAATGATTGTAAACTTGACCAATAATGTTAAGTTTGTGACTGCTACTGATTTAACACTAGATACAGGTATTTTAATCAACTCCTAACAAATGCATGAGATAATCACAAGATTTATGCAATTAGGGTGTGTCTGATTGGAAAAAACGTTTAATTATTTTCATGTTTGGTTGGTCAAGCTTTGTGGAAAATATTTTTTAAAAGGAAATTAAGTAAGTTAAAACTAAGAAAAACTACTTCTCTAATGGAAGTAGGTTAAAACAAGTTACATAAGTGGCATTCTACACTAATTGCCTAATACCCATCATCCAATCATATTAGTGATATTCTATACTAATTGTTTAATATTCATTCTCCAACACATCTCACAATCAATCTTATAGCGCTCATATCTACTAACCCACTCCCCTACCATCATAACCATCTCCCGTCTAGTTTTTCAAAACTATATACTAATATATCTGAGATTATAATTTTTACTTTCCTACAAATATTAGAAAATAAGCTAAAATCCACTTATTTTTAGGAATAAATGGTGGCCAATGATGTTAAGTCTATGGCCACATACAATTTTACACTAAATAAAGGTATTTTTCTCCATAAAATCTCTTGATGAATGCACTAGATAAATCACAAGAATTATTTTCACCACAAAACACTGAATGATTGCACTGAATAGATCACAAGAATTATACAATTAATATGTCAATATTTAGTTTGAGTTCTTTCACATAATCAATACTATTAGCTACATTAATTTGTTTTTTAATATTAAATTTTCACATAATTTGCAGGTGAAAATCACAAGGAAGGAGTCTGCATTACTACAAACTTTGCCCTATCCGAAGTCGCTCCTCCAATGAAAATAGACAGCAAAAGAGAGAGACAAGACTACACTTGAGGATTCACATGGAAAAGAGGATCATCTAATCTCTCATGATAGCATTTTTACAAATATGGATAATTTTGATCTTTTCTCACCTAAAGAAGATAGTTTCTCAATGTATAAGTCTTTCAGAAAATGAAAAATTTAATGAGTCACAAGAACTTGAAATATCATATTTTATTTTTATATAACTAAAGTCATTTACCATATTACATTGATGAATATTTTGTTTCTAAATGCGTAGGATTAGATGATCCCTTTCTACTAAATGGGATAGAAAATGGTGACTTTGAAGATGCTTATACTCCCAATATCAAGGACATGTGATCATCTTACGAAAAGTGTTGCCATCATTGTGCTAATTTGACACTATTATATCTTTGTCCTAGTAGTTGTTTGTGTTGAGATATACTATTAATTATGTTGTTGAGTTATAATATTTAATTTCAACTAATCTAAGTAAAGACTATTTTTTTATTTTTTTTATTATTATTTATTATAATAAAGTCTTTATTTGAATAAATTATTGTGTTAATATGCGTGTTCAATACTTATATAGTAGACAATTTTTGTGCACGGAGTTATCTAACTTTTTCACGAAAGATTCAAATTGTCAGTTTTCATAAGTTATAAATTAATAGTCACAATTAAATAGGAAGTAGGAAAAACACCTTGATGATTGTAGAACAATATTAAATATAATTTGATCTAAATTATGGGGGTAGTCATATTCCAACTTCTTGTGCTAGCACATTCCATATATATTAAACGAATCAAGAAGAGATATTTGCTTATGTTCTAAATATTAATAAAAAACTTCTCTACTCCATTACAAGTATTTATACTCTTAATCTTGATATAATTGTTATGATCTTTGTAGCTTGATATATTATTTTAATCTATTAAAAGGTGAGACTCAATTATGAGTTAATATATTTCTAATAGATTGAATGATGATAAATCAAATTAGTGAAATAATAATTAGTGATAGAACCATGTCTCGGACTTGAGATAGAAGACATCCCTCTATGATTACTTAAAAGTTTTCACGTGAAACCCTACATATGGATTTTATATTCGTCATGTGAAATAAGTGAAGTATAATAATAGATGATTAAGTTAGTCAATAAATTAACTTTCATAAAATTGATTTAATTAATTGGTGTTGGTAATTCTAACATGGAGAGTTAATGTAATGACCCTCTAGGTCATTTTTCCTTTATTGTTTTATTTTTGCCTTTCAGAGATTTCCTATAATGACCACAAATCATTTATGACTTGTTGGGAGTGACATTTTGTCATCTTGTAACACCTCGACTTTCAAAAGGGAAAAAGGTTGCAGGGACTTTTCCTACTAGTTCAGGTCTATGTGACCAGTCTACGGTTCATAGAACTTTCTGTGGGTCGTAGACCAGTTTCGTAGATAGGGAGAAAATATTTTTTGAAAAAAAGCAGAGTCTTTGAACCTTTCAACGAGTGAACAAGACGGTTGATACGCTCAAATTACACTTTCCTAAAGAAGTATAAGCGATCGTTCTCGAGTAAAGAACCCAACTTGTAGGTTGGGGTCTATCCCACGACGAATATGGTTTAGACTTAAACTTAACTAACTATTATATCTGTTTAGTCAAGTTATTTCTGAGACAAGTAAGTAAATGAGGGGGGGGGATGAATTTGTGAAACAAATAACTGATTGTTGTTAAGTAACAAGTGAGCAAGAATCGAACTTTGTTGTTATCTATGAGAGAGAAAAATGGTAACGACCTGTTCCCGTCATTATGGAAATGCCAACGGGGCAAAATTTGGGACCGGAAAACTTTTTTGTAGTATTTGGATTTTCCCAACCTAGTCTAGATTTGGACGAAATCGGAGTCTTTTAGGTGTACGGAAACCTGGTAACAATCAGGTGAGTTAATTATGATTTTGATTATATGAGTAGTTAGATAACTCGTTAAGGAATCCATACGACTTTTTGGAATTGAATTCGGGCAAGTAGAACTCCCAGAATCGATCTTAGTGTGAAAGGTATTTTCTTAACATCATTAGTTAGAGGTGTGTTGTGAAATGGGGGTCTTGAATTTATTAAAATAGCCCACTGTTTCGTGCAAGCCGTTTTGGCGCTGGGTTTCGTCGCTCTGGCGGGGGCTCTGTACCATGGTAAGGGCCGCTGTGGAGGGCCAGACGCGACTTAAGGTCGTAAATAAACCCTTAAACGACCTCATTCTACACTTTTCAATTTTTAGAGTTAAGGAACTGACCCCAGGCGACTCTTAACAGTTTTCCACCATTCTTGAGGCAAAAGGTATGCTTTTCACTCCCCGAATCCATTTTTTGATCCGTAGAACATAATAGAATGGGTAATTATCGATGGGGGAGGGTTATGATCTAGATTCTATGGTGGAAACAACCCTATTTTGGATGCTTTGGATCATGGGTATGATCTAGGGTTGTTAAAATTGTTAGTAATCCGGGTAATTAGTGATTATTTATTGGTTCCCGTGTTATTATGATTTTTTGTAGACCAAGAACAAGCGGAACGAATCCAGAAAGGGAGGGATCAAGTTTCTTAGGGTTTGAAGCTTGTTTCGAGGTAGGTGATGGTTGTGATTCTATTATTGTGTGATATATGTTTGTTCTTGCTTCATTATGATTCTTGCATGTATGCGAATGTTGCATTATTGATCACACTTGTTGTAAATGAGATAGATGAATGATGAATGCCATGAATCATGATTTATTTGTGTGAACTTGAGAAGATACTTGTGATTGTGATTGTGGTTTGTTGAATGGATCGGTTGCCACTTTTCAGCATAACTAATTGGGATAAGTTGCCACGTTCCGGCATAATTATGGGATCGGTTGCCACGTTCCGGTATAAACATTGGATCGGGTACCACGTTCCGGTATGCTAACTATTTAGGTTTGGGTTCCATGAGAGGACCAATGACTTTTCATAATTGTGTATATTGTTGAGCATGTGATAATCGATATTGTATATGTTCGGTATTTTTTATGTTTATAATATTGTATTGACTTGCTTATGCTACACTTAGTGGGATAGCCGCGTGATCCTACCAGTACACTGTGGTTTTGTACTGATACTGCACTTGCTCTTATTTTTGTTGAGTACAGGGCATTTTTCGGAGGCTATTGATAGACCTCGCTTAAAAGATTAGTGATCGTTCGAATTCAAAGGTGAGTCAATTCTTTCGGGCTGCCATGAGTTTTCTTTCCTCTATGTCCACCATTTCGGACGTAGACTTTCTAGTTAGTTATTAGTGCATTAGTTTGGGGTTATATCCCTTCTCGTTTAGACTTGTTGAACTTTAGATGTTTTGGTACATTGAATTTCAAGTTCTAAGTTATTTCTTCCGCATTGTTTAGTTCGTTGTTAGACTTTTGTTGGAGTTTATGGGAACTCCCTATTTATTTCCTTAGTATTTAACTTGCTTTCGTATCCTTAAATGCCTTAGTTTTTGCTTTAGTTGCTTGGTTTGGTTTTAGTAGTGGTTCTCCCACTAGAGAATTAGTGTGGGTGCCAATCACGATGGTCTGGGTCGAACAAAAACTAGGGTGTATGTGTTCCCCATAAGCTCTTAACGCGATAATCCTAATAATAGTAATCCTTTCCTAGCGTATCACATGCAAAGAGGTAAGTTAGGTAGCCCTAAGTGATTGGTCCTCCAAATAGGGAATTTCACCCCGCACCTTGGTCCGGCTACGTGTGTATAATTTACAAACCATTACATTTACCTCATATTAGACATCACATCAATGTATGGCTTAGTTTTCACCCTCGCACCAATTGACATTAGACTATTAGATAGTATCACACTAAATCTATGTTGATAATTCTTTTCTTATTAACTACCTCATTTGTCCGGCAAGTAGCAACAAGGCGAGTTCTAACTTTGGCCACGGTTAAAAAGACTTCTAAACGAAAGAACTACCAATACATGCATCAACACTAGTCAAGAATTACTTAGTTATTATTCATACGTTGTTAATTGCTCATGGTTCCCACAACCCTAGTTGTGGATTTAATTACTCATGCTTGAATGAACACAATTCATATTTTTAGAAGAAGAATTCATGAACTTACGTATTGAGTAGAAGAAACCCGTAATCTCCAATTGAAATTCAAAGCAAAAATCTTATAAACCGAAATTAGGAAATCAAATTGCCAAAGATTGCAAGTTAATTCCCAAGAAAATACCAAGAACAAAAAATATACAATGGTGTCTAACCCTTAAAAATGAGGTTTACATACCCTATTTATAGAAAAACTTATCCTAAACAAAAAGGAAACGAAATAAGGAAATAAAACTTCTGGACGCGGTTTTGATCGACGAAACTGACCTACGGACCGTGGTCCCTTCCGTAGCTTGATACTTAGAACTTTTCCACAGGGGCTAGAACTTTCAACTTTCAGACACAAACGACGAGTGTGCAGTACGGACCGTAGGTCCCCTTCCGTGGCTCCACACTTAGAACTTTTCATTAGGTACTGGAACTTCAACTCTCAATGATCATTGACGGATGTACAGGACGGCCCGTGGGTCGACCTACGCTCCATCACTTGCCTTTGTAATTCCACACTTGGTCAGACTTCCCTGACGATCATTCCACGCCTACCCACGACGGACCGTGACTAGATCTACGGTCTTCAAGTCACCTCCGTGGGTGGCTCCTTCTGCAGAATTTCAGTTGTCATCTCTCTCGACCTCATCCAAGCCTATTTCTTGCAAACATAACAAAAAAAAACATTAGTTCTACTAGAAAATGGCCATAGACACACACAACTCTTAAGTGAAATGTATTAAAAATACCGTAAACTCAAGATATATAAACACCCTCAACTTAAATTCATTGTTTGTCCTCAAGCGACGCACTAAGACTCTAAACGACACTTGTGTAGAACCAGACATTCAAACTCAAGCAATCACATGGCTTTCTATCCCGACTCCATTTTCTCATGAAAATCTTTTCATTCAGACTCAACCAAGCTAACTCATATGGATCAAAATATGACACAGATCAACCAACAGACACCACAAAATATGACACATGTATGGTCATTATGAGTTTTTAGTAATGTTGTTTGGGTAGACTAATGATCTGGCTACATTCATGGACTTAATGAATAGAGTGTTTAGACAATACCTTGATATATTTGTAGTTTATTGATGACATCTTGATTTACTCGCAGAGTGAGGATGCGTATGTCGATCATTTGATGATTGTGTTGCAAGTCCTCAAGGACCAACAACTATTTGCAAAGTTTAGTAAATGTGAGTTTTGCTTGAGATCCGTGGCTTTTCTTAGTTACATTATTTCTGATAAGGGTATTGAGGTAGATCCTAAGAAAATGAAAGCGTATTGGCCTAGACCTCTATCTCCTTCGGATATTCGAAGTTTCTTGGGTTTGATGGGTTATTATAGAAGGTTTATGGAAGGATTTTCTTCGATTGCCTCTCCATTGACTACGTTTGTCATGCCCCAAGTCTACACCCTAGACATGGCCGACACTCTAGAACCATTGTTCGTCCCCAAGCAAACCTTTGGCCTGACTCATTACTCAGCGGAAGACTTATCCAAGTAAAATAGAAACCTCAAAGTGCATAATCAAACTCAACATATCTCAGTTATGAATTTCTCAATAGTTATCTGGAAATACTCAATAAAACATAATTATTGTCTCAAGATTTTTAAAACATCTATAAGGAGCAATAAAAGACTGCTCATACTACTATTGTCTATGAAGCCTCTAAATACTACGATAGATGTCAGGAAAAGACCGACAACATCTTAACAAAGCTAAAAATGTAAATATGGAACCCTCCGGAAAGCAAGGAGGCGCACCAAAGATAGCTGGAATGCAATGGGATCAATGAAGCACTTGCTGATGACCTTGAACACATGTATCTGCATCATAAAATGCTACAGGTCGAATAACGTCAGTACATTGAAAGTACACGTACGAAAGGGGAAAACTGAAAACAATAATTAATAGAACTGACAAGGCCGGAAGAAATACTCACCTCAACTCAATTCAACTCAACATGAAAGCAACAAAAAGAGATGCAACATTTAAAATGTTATAAGGAGATAAAACTCAATGATGTATAAAATATAATGATATACTATTTACTTTTAATTGGGAGATTCTCAAACCGACAACCATCACTATAAGCTATGTGATGATGCAACATCTCGCCCACACTGCCAAAACTATCATGTACCTTTCCGGAGTATAGAACACCTCAACTAAGTGGATCCACTAAGTTATGCTTAAAGGCAATAAGGAATCATCTAAAATGTATGACTCCTTACCTATATTGGCATACATGGTTTATGAGGATTTTGAGTTGTTTGAACTCATCCCCATATCAGTGCTCAATTCTATTCACAGTAATATATAACTCATGCTCATATGTTTAAAAACACAAATCTTTTCTCAATTTGAGATATTTACTCGAAAGATCCTCTTAAAAGACGTAGTGCTCAAACTTCCTCATAAACTCATTTAAAAATCAATGTTTCTCTCATTTTAAGTGTAAGAGTATTACTTATTTGGGAATACTTAGTTCCCTTATACTTATTTTGAAACATGAAACTTAACTCTCCTCATTCTCATACTGATTTATTCAAGTCTTAAATCAAGTTATAGATAATTGTAAAAGACTTCTTAAAATGACTCAAAAGGACTTTCTTGAACTTTCCTCTTAACCTTACCTTGATTTGAAATGTGAATTCAAGAGATATGATAAGGATATATAGGATCTCTCAATGATTAATGAAGGCTTATATAGTTAGTATTAATAAGAGAGTGAAGATACGATTTAGAGGAATACATACAGGACGAAGAACGGAGAAGAAAAGACCAGGTAACCCTGGCATATCCATGGCGCGGCGCGGAGGGTGAATTAAGTTTTTGGTCACAAAATGATTTTCGAGATAGAGGAATATGTATCATCTCCATGACTTGGAGAGTGGGTGATCATCTGAAGGAGGAAAATTTAAAACGTCTCTATGACACGGCCTGGCTCAATTATTTGGCCGTTCTTTTCTTCCTCTCCCAAACTCGATTCGATTCATACCCAATTCAATTCCATCGTCCAAATTCACGAAATTTCATAAACCCAGCAAATGGTCAATGAAACCCATACAAAAATCTATCAAGAGACTCAACTCATTCGCAAAAACCGCACTTAATGAACTCAAAGACCTCCATTGATAGCTAAAACTCAAGAACTCAATCAATCAACTTCAAGAACAAATTCATCGGTAAACATTTACATGATTGGCATGAGGTAAAACAAGCTCAACACTATGAAAGCTTACATACCACGAAAAAACTAAGTTCTTGGCGATCTTCCCCAAATTTCTTGATGAACTCTTGGAACCTTCTCTTTTCTCCTCTTGAAACTCCTCTCTAAAAACCCTAAGCATTTTAGGAATGAAATCAATCAGTTTAGACCCCTAATTGGGTAAGAAAACTTCAGGCCTAATAGGGGTAGGGAAAAGACCAAAATATCCTTCCTTAAAACGGATGAAATGCCTTAACTGGAGAGGTTGCACTCAAACGGGGATAACTCCTTCATCCGAGCTTAGAATTCAGTAAACTTGGCGGCATTGGAAACATACTCAAAGACGTTCGATTTGATCCTCATCGGCCACCTAACTATTTATGTGCTGAATGTTACGATCGTTTGAAGTTGATCCAAAGCTCAAAACTTAAGTTTTACTTGTACGAATCTCTAGTTAACTTTTTAAAGTACGAGATGTTACAACATTGACCCAAAAAAAGATTAAGTTCTTGTGGTCTGAAGCATATGATGAGAGTTTTCAAGAGTTGAAAGATAGGCATATCTCCGCTCCGGTGTTGATTTTACCAAAAGGCTCCGATGGGTTTGTTGTTTATTGTGATGCTACAAGGATTGGATTAGGGTGTGTTCTTATGCAAAATGGGGAAGTTATGGTTTATGATTCAAGGCAACTTATGAATCACGAAAAGAAATATCCTACCCATGATTTAGAATTGGCAGCGGTTGTTTTTTGCCTTAAATATTTGGAGGCATTATTTGTATGGTTTCCACGTTGATGTTTTTACCGATCATAAAAGTTTGAAATATGTGTTCAAGCAAAATGATCTAAATCTTCACCAAAGGAGATGGTTTGAGTTCCTAAAAGGTTACGACATGAGTGTCCTCTATCACCCCGATAAGGCGAATGTAGTAGCAGATGCTCTTAGTCGGCTATCAATGGGTATTGTTGCACATGTTGAGGAAGATAAGAGGGAATTGGTTCATGATGTTAATAGATTTTCCCAATTGGATGTTCAGTTGATTGATTCTAATGAAGGTGTTGTTGTTCATAAGGGTTTTGAATCGTCTTTTGTATTCGATGTGAAAGTCAAACAAAGTCTTGATCCGATCTTGGTTGAGTTGAAGGAAGTGGTGCTTAAAAACTCTGTTGAGGCTTTCTCCTAAGGGGGAAATGGTGTGCTTCGATATCAAGATCGTTTGTGTGTCCCAAATGTTGATGATTTGAGATATCAAATTTTATTGAAAGCCCATAGTTTTGAGTATTTCGTTCACCCAAGAGCCACCAAGATGTACCGTGACTTACGCGAGGTCTATTGGTGGAATGGAATGAAGAAGTATATTGCGAATTTGTGGCCAAGTGTCCTAATTTTCAACAAGTGAAAGTTGAGCATTAAAAGTTTGGAGGTTTGTCCCAAGATATTTGCATTCCTACTTGGAAGTGGGAAGATTTGAATATGGGATTTATTGTTGGTTTACCCTACACCCGGTTTAAACATGAATCGATTTGGGTTATTGTGGATCATGTGACGAAGTCGACTCATTTCATTCCTATCAAGGTTTCTTATTTGGCAGAAGATTATGCTAAGTTGTATTTAACTGCATGGAGTGCCCCTATCTATTATCTCCGATCGTGGTACCCAATTTAATTCTCAATTCCAAAAGTTTTTCCAAAAGGGTCTTGATACTTATGTCAAACTTAGTATGACCTTTCATCCTCAAATCGATGGACAAGCAGAGCGTACTATCCAAGGGTAATTGGGATGATGACTTGCCTTTAATTGAGTTTGTATATAATAATAGCTATCATTCAAGTATTGGTATGGCTCCATTTGAAGCTCTTTATGGTAGGGAGGTGTAGATCTCCTATGGGTTGGTTTGAAGTTGGTGAGGTTGCATTGATTAGTCCCTGTAACACCTCGGACTAAATTTCTCGATTTTTCTAGTTTTATAAATTTAATTTTTAAAATACTTTTTATCTATACATTGCAAAATTTTGTCAAATGTCAACACCACAAAATACAAAAATTTCATGTTTCAGAATTAAAATTAAAGTGTCACATTTAATCAACATAAATTTTCTCAATTTTTATTCTTCAATTTTTTATTTTTAATATATTTTAAATATGTATTTTTGAAAATGATGCCAAATTTCATCACTACAAAAAAAATAGGTTTAAAAGAATATCTATTTTAAAACTTAATAATTACTTAAATATGTATTTAAAACTAATGTGCAAACAAAATTTGAAGATCCAGCAAAATAATTTCAATTTTTTTATTTCCTTAAATTAAAATTAGGGATAAGGCACAAGTATCACCTTATTATTCATCTGTCGTGATTGGTCCTCATAATCTTTTAGAGTTTGCATCAATACATCCAGTGATTTCACATTAGTATAAATAAAAATAATAGTATCATCAGCATAAGCTAGATGATTGATGTTGTCACTCCACTTAGGTAATTCATAACTCTTATAAACTTCATTTCTGAACAATGAAATAAGAGCTCTTGTTCGGACTTCAGCAGTTAAAATGAACAAGGAAGGAGATAAAAGGTCTCATTGCTTCACTCCCTTGAAGAATGAAAGAAACCATGAACTTGACCATTTATAAGAATGGACTTCCAATTGTTAGCAACCAGCCTTCAAATCGTACCTACTCCAGCAGCATCAAAACTCATCTTCTCCAAAACTTTTATAAGAAAATTCAAGTTCACTCTATCATAAGCCTTAGCCATGTCCAACTTGATCACCACATTAGCTGGATTACCTCCTTTTTGGATATCTGTAATAATTTCCTGAGCTAGTAGAACATTCTCAGTGATGCTTCTCTCCTTTACAAACCTTGATTGATTTTGTGAAATCAAAGACAGAAGAAGAATACCAAGTATATCATTCAACACCTTAGAAATAACTTTGTTGAGAAAATTGTGCAGGCTAATTCGTCTCATGTCTAAGAAAGATTGAATAACTTCCTTCTTTGGAAAAAAAACACCATATTGGAATGTGTGATGGATTTAGGAAGAGTGCTACTCTCAAAGAAAGCACCTACTACCTTAACCACATCATCTCTAACAATATGCCAACATTTTTTTTTATAGAAATGACCAGTAAACCCATCAGGTCCACTTGCACTATCCTCATTTAAATCAAGCACCACCCTCTTGATTTCCTCCTTAGTATGCATTGCATTGAGACTACTATTATTTTCCTCAGAAACGACTGTATGGATATGTTGCAGTAATGACACTCCTTCCTCATTTTGATCCCTTGTAAATTGACTCTAATAAAATGCTTGAGCAGCTGCCGCAACCTTCTCTAAGACCTCCACCCATGAACCTTCCATATTTTGAATCATGTTAAGAGTCAACCTCTTTTTCCTACCTTTAACTAAGTTATGGAAGAACTTAGTATTCTTCTCCCCTTCACCCTAACTATCTCTTCTATGATAGACAATTGCTTGAAAATATTCCCAAATGTAGCTTTACTCCAATTGGACAAAGCTAATTTTGTTTTTTCTTCAACAAACACATCCTCCTCTTCTAAAGATACCCAACTCTCATTGACCACATGCAGAAAATCATCCCTTTCTAACCAAAATTTAAGAAACCTGAATGATTTTCTTACATTACTAGTTTGTTGACCACATGTGAGTAGTAAAGGAGCATGATCAAAACCTATTCTTGCCAAATGCTTAGATTCCACCGTACCAAACTTTCCAAGAAAAGATTGATTCATGAAGTATCTATCAAGTCTTTTGAAAATACATTTAGTATCAGTCCTACCATCCCACCAAGTGAATGGACTTCATTTGAAGTTGATATCCACCAATTCACATGAATTCACACAGAAAGAAAACTCCTCATATTCTGATTTTCTTCCTCACTTAGAATGACATTAAATTCACCCCCAATCAATCAGAGTGAATCATTGATATGACTACTAAACAAGTAAATATCATTCCACAGATTAAATCTCTTCGTTGCATCACACTTTGCATAAATAATTGAAACCACAAGTAGTTGACCTATTTCTAGAAATTATAGTCTCAAAGACAACATTTGTTCTGAATCAGCTAAAATCTCCACCTGAACATGTTTTTGGATAAAGACTCAAATTTTACCATTGCAATTATAATTAGCATACTACATGCCTAACCTCCCTTTGTACCTTTGGATTGTATTAACACTTTGAAATGGCTTCATCAAACCAATTATAGAGAACTTTTGATGTCTATGCAACATTTAAATTCTATGAAATGAATTTTGAATTCTAACAGACCTCACATTCCAGAATAATGTCTTCATTATCATTTAGAACAGTTTTTGACACCCCTCCTAGGATTGTTTCTTGTAGAAAAAGCTTCACCTCTACTCTTTCCTTTATTTTTTTATGTTGTTGGTGGAGAAAATCGAAATACCTTTTTCTGCTATCAGCAAATTACTACTTTCACCTTTATCTTTTATCACTTTGACTTATATGCAACTCATATGTTTTTTCTCCTTTATTTGTCCCTGATGGGAAACCAATTCATGTAGGGTTTGAATATGCTGTAATTTTAGGCCAGCAGCAATTATCAATTGATGATTGGAATCCTTCTTTATATCCTTTAATAGCAACTGCTCTGTATGTTTTTATGGATACCATCCAATATTTGGGTCCATTATCTGCAATGGACTATGATAAGTGGCATGTTCCAATACATTTTGTGTATCTAGATTCTCGTTCTTTCCATATTTTCTGTCAATCAATGTTATTTGTGATGTGTCCCCCTTGTCCATGACTTCATTCATGGTATCCATTATTTGTTCCTCTTTGTATTCTACTGAAGTGTTGCTTACATGAGCTTCTTCCTTTACTTCTCCTACCACCTGTTTTTTTCATCTTCAGTTATTTCACCTTCTTTAACATTACCTTGTTTACTATCTCTCAGAAACATATGCCTTGCAATGATATGAACATTATGTTGTGCTACCTCAATGTTTAGTACGTTGATGTGAGAGTTTATTTTTCCTTGTGATGAGTTATCTACTTCTAAGCTGACCCCTACTACCAGCCTTCCTCTTTGTTCCTTACTGTGTATAGATTTTTCGACCATGTTGGCTGCTTCATCATGCTCCTTTTGATTAAGCACATCAAAAGGATTGTTGGTACTGATGTTATCATGTCTTTCTATAGCCTTCTGTCCCATGATTTCTCATGTCTTCTTTGTAAAATTCCTTGATGTGGGCTTTCATTTACCGATCACTACTCATTTATAAAATTTTATTTTGTCAAGCTGATGTGGTATGATTGCTTCCTTCTCCTGGTACTTCTCATTTTATAGTTCTGGATGAAGTATCATGTGTTCCTTCTCTTTATGACCCTGAATTCTACATCTCTGGCCATATGATGGGAGTGAGCCATATTGGATTTTAACTTTAACAAGTTTGTTCTCCTGATTGTTGTTATTTCCTATCTGCATTTGAACAAATTCAGGTTTGTCCACTAGTAGATCCAATTGAACCTTCACCCTTGCATAACTTGGTTGAGTCTTGTTGATTGCAGCAAGATCCAGATGCAATGATTTTCCTACTACTGCTGCTAAAGAGAACAATACTTCCTTTACAAATAATGTAGGAAGAACATTTGGGAAAGAGCTCTAGGTTGTGGCCTGTGAGGTTTCTTCACTTGCCTTGAAGTTTGCATCATATATTAAAGAGCGCATCTGATATGCATATCCATCTTTAGCTATTATGTAATAAGAATTTTTAGACAACATATTAATGTAATCTTCAACCCTACTACACCTCATTAGAATGTGTCTACTCCACATATGGCTAATCTTCCAATCACCTACAATACCATAATGTTTTGATATTAACTCCGTAATTTTGTTATATCAAGTGTTCCGTATGAGAATTTTCCTACAAGAGCATATTGTAGATTCTCAATAATATTCATCTTATGCACTTCAGATTCTGACCATTTAATGGTATGAATACCACCAATGATGTTTGCTTTCTTCATTGGAATAGGCTCTACTTTCACACTATCTTTTATCTCCTTGTCTTTCAAATCATTGTCCCTAATAATATATGTAAATTTGTTCCTAGGTGCTGTCAATAATTCCAAGTTTGAAGTGCTATGTATTTGTAAATAATTGGGTTTGGTCAAAAGAGGAGGGAATTGTGATGATGAAGCAAAAATCGGGTCGTCCATCGGCGGTGGCTTGCCGTCGGTCGGAATCATGAACACTGTTAGGTTAAGATTTTTTCGGGGAGGGAATTCTAATTGACCAAATATACCCTTCATCTGATTTTGTAGTCAAAAATACCCTTAGGGTTAGTGTATTGGCTCACTTTCATCCTTCAAAACTAACAGATTTCATGTTACCTTAAAAATCATATAAAAAATGTTTTTCTAACTTGGAAATTCCAAATAGCAAATAGTCTTAACATAATTTTTTATTTCTTTGACCCATCTTTCTTTTTCTTTTCTCTAAAGAATTACCTGTGAGTGTAGAAACATTTTCTTCATATTTTTCCATCAAAAATTATAATGACTATAATATTATCTGAACGTGGATATAAGAAATCAGTATGTTTTTTCATTTCATCTAATAAAATTGGATCATTGATTGAATGAACAAAACGACAAGTCTGACACTTACATATCCAACTCATCATAGAAGCATACAATAAGACATCAATAATATACATAACTAATTTTAAAAGAGCATGAAGTTCATATAGTCAAGGTTTGAGCATGCTTTTTTTTTCATAATTAGCAAGGTCAGTCAAGACATAATCATTTTTCTTAGTTTGCAATCTTGAGTTCATCTTCATCCAAAAAAAATTGCATATATAGTTCAAATAGAACTACTTAGTTCTTTTAACAGTTAGTTAGAAAAATACAAAGAAATTTCTTTTACGCTCACAGTCACAAGTAATTCTTCAGAGAAAAGAAAAAGAGGTGGAAGATGGGTCAAAGAAAAAATAATTATGTTTAGACTTTTTGCCATTTGGAATTTCCAAGTCAGCAAAACAAATTTGTTTTATGTGATTTTTAAGGTGACATGGCATATGTTAGTTTTGAAGGGTAAAAGTGAGTCAATACACAATTGGTAATCGTATTTTCTATCCCAAAATTAAATATAGGGTATATTTGATCCATTTTCAGTATTTGAGGGGTATTTTTTACCCTTTCCCCAAGTTTAAATAATCACAAAAAAAAAACTAGTAACGAGTACTTGAATTGTTGTATTTTACTCCTTTTTAAAAAATCATCTCAGGCATCTGCAATTATATTCTCTATTTTACTTTCTAAATATAGATTTTTCTATATTTCGGGATAATCGACCCCAATCTAATTCTCTATTTACTCTCTAAAAAATCTTCTTTCTCCTCTATATTATATTATTATTTTTTGTTTTCCTGTTTATTTTCTTAATCATAATATAAATAATTTTTCCAAATAATCACCCTATATAATCTTCATGTAATATAAAAAAAAATCTTTTCAAATTCTTTATTTAATATAAAATTATATTTTATTCTAAATATCTAAATAACATAAATTGCAAGCAAATATTACATATTATACATATTAATGGACAATTCAAATAAAAATGAAATCATTATTGAGATACAATTACATAAATACTCAATTTCATATTATTACGTTGCTCCCATAAATGCTCTATTAATGCATCACAGAGTTCAAAACGAGCATTTTCGTGTCTTGCATTATAATTAGTATGTTATGTATTGTAATTTTAAATGAGAAATTGCATCTTATCATTTAATTTTTGTGCATTCTTCGTATTGAAAATAATAATAATTTTAAATTATATCACTTAAAGTGACGAAAATTAAAACAATATTATTAATTTGGGATGAATATAGTACTTATATATTGAATAATATATTTTTAAAAATGTTATATTACATTAAAAAGAATTATGAATATTAGAAATTTAATTAATGGTCTTATATGATTTATAATCAATTAATTACAAATATTATATAATTAAAATAATAATAAAATAATCAAAAAGTGAAATAGAGAATATGAATAGTAGTTCCGGAGAACTACTATCAATCTCTCTACAAATGGAGAATAGAGAGTGAAATAGAGGATGGTGTTGGAGCGCTCATTCTCTATTTTACTCTCAAAATACAGAGAATAGATATATTGTAAAATAGGAGGTGATTGGAGATGGTCTCAAGGTCTAAGTATATACAAATTACTACCGCCCAATTACCCTAATTTCCTACTAATTAAATAATTACTTCTTTTTTGGTTTTTCACCGGTGTTCGGATCATGCACTGTAGGGTCCATTCGGGAGTGGCGTTCCCAACAAAATTTTCTCCATATTCAAGGCTCAAACCCAAGACCTCTGGTTAAGGGTAGAGCAGTCCTACCAATGCACCACAACCCATGTTGGTAATTAAATCAAATCTTATCTTATCTTTTATAAATATAATTTTAGGCCCGCCTACGTTGCACCCTTAGAATTCAGAAATTTACTTTTATGATTTCTTTCATATTTTAAGGGTTTTTACCACTATTTTATTTTTACATATATATGTAGAGAATCCTAACCCCGCCTACATTGCACCCTTAGAATTCAGGAATTTACTTTTATGTTTTCCTACATATTTTTAGGTTTTTATCCCTATTTTATTTTTACCTTTAAACCCGCTTCATCAACTCTTATATCCCTTCAAATTGGTGTATCCCTTCGGATGTGTCTCTTCAAGAACGACCTATAAAAAAACTAGGCAATTCATACCCACTGTTGTATCTTCTTCTTCGTGACAAATTTCATTTCTAATTTTTGTGGAACTTCACCAATTCCTTGAAAGTTTACTTTGAATGTTCACAAAAAAACAAAAAGAAAAAACTATAATCTCCTTATAGTTTTTTTCCTCCATTCAACAAGTCAAAAGAAAAACTATTCAAATGCTCAATTGTTAAACAAGTGATCATAACCATGACAATTTTTTTATTCATACCTACTTGTTGTGGGCTTTTTCCTTCTGCCATCACATTGTCCGACAACTTACGTTAGTGTTTTATTCAATAATCTGTAAAATTTTATCTTTTATGAATCTTTATTGAATTACTTTTGTGTTTATGATTATGAAAACTTTTTAAGCATTCTTGATGAAATCAGAATTGAAGAAGAGACAACAAAGAGAGAAAAAATTATGTCGCAACTTGATAAGGTACTTGCATATATTAATATATTTTATTGAGAGTTGAAATATTGTTGTAATAATCATACCTCTAAAATGTTGTAAAGTTAGGCCGGCGTGCAAAAGTCATAATCCTTCGCAAAAGTCACAAGTCTTTGAAAAATGCACAACCCATAAAAAGTCATAATCCTTCATTGTGAAAAACTGTCTGCTTTTGATATATTTTATAATATAAATAAACATAGTATGAAATATTTTTGTAGGATTTGGGCTAAGACTTTTGGAATTAGTACTTATCCAACTTTTTCGAGATAATCAATAAATCAGACCAATTGTCTATAAGCAACTTCATAGACAATTGGTCAAGAAGAAATGAAACAAAAGATATATAGCCAACAAATGGTAGTATAAACAGGTTCTTATTGTGAGAGAACCCCTCTATTATAGCCAACAAATGGTAGCATAAACAGGTGCTTATTGTACCTTATCAGAAAATTTGCAACCATTCAGAAAAGTCACAACTCTTTGGAAAAGTCACAATCCTTCGAAAGAGTCACAACTCTTTGGAAAAGTAACAACCCTTTAGAAAAGTCAAAGCTCTTTAGAAAAGTCACAACCCTTTGGAAAAGTCATAATCTTTCAATGTGAAAATATGGCTTCCTTTAATATATTTTATATTATAATATAAGCAAATATATAATATATACTAAATTGAGTGTTGTAAGAAGAATATAAAACTTAGAAAATTTATAATTTTAAAATGTGAGGGAACTTCTCTATATATAACCAACAAAGGTAGTAAGAACATATGCTCATTGTGCCTTATCAGAAAAGACAATACTCTAACCCTTTTAAAAAGTTGCAACTCTTTGGAAAGTAACCATCCTTTGCAATAGTTGTAACCCTCCTGAAAAGTCACAACCATTTGAATAGATCACAACTTATCGAAGAGGTCACAACCTTTTGAAAACGTCACAACTCTTTGAAAAAGTCTTAACCCTTCAATGTGAAAAGGTGTATATTTTAAACATATTTTATAATATATATATAAATAAATGTAATATAATATAAGATATAAAAGATATACTAAATTAGATGTTTTAAGTTGGAGGTATTATAATAATTTAATATTTAAGTTAGGAAGTTCGTGATTTCAAGATAGTAAAGATAGACAGATATAAATAGACAAAAATAGAAGCCGATACATAGATAAATATGTTAGGGTTTTGCCCTGATTTTTTTACCTTATTTGAGCTTTACTTTTTCCTTGTATGAAAGTCAAAACATTACCATAAATGTTTTTACTTTTTCAGAAAGGAAATATAATTCTCTTCCATATTTGAATATTCTTTCTTTGGACGAAAAGTTTGGAACTCTATAAATTGATACGCTCAAATTACACCTCCCTAAAGAGGCATAAGCGATCGTTATCAAGTAAAGAACCCAACTTGTAGGTTAGGGTCGATCCCACGAGGAAAATGGTTTAGACTTCACTTTAACCAACAATTATATTTGTTTAGTCAAATTACTTCCAGAAACAAGAAATTAAAGGGGGGAGGGGGGGATTGTGAAACAAATTGTAAGAATTCAGTAAATAATCAGTAAACAAAAGTAAATTTTGGTTGTTATCAAGATGAGAGAATTAACTAGGGTATAAGTGTTTCCCATAAGCTCATAACGCAGTAATCCTTGTAATAGCAATCATCTCCTAGTGTACTACATGCAAAGTGAAAAGCTAGGTATCTCTAAATCCTTGGTTTGGCATCTAGAGAATTTCACCTAGCATCTTGGTCCGGCTACGTGTTTATAATTTACTAACCCTTACCTTTACCTCATATTAGACATCACATCGATGTTTGGCTTAGTTATTACTTCGCACCAATCGACACTAGACTATCAGATAGTATCACACTAAATCTATGTTGATAATTCTTTTCTTGTTGATTACCTCTTTGGTTCGGCAAGTAGCAACAAGGCAAGTTCTAACGTTGCGCACCGTTAAAAAGACTTTTAAACGAAAGAATTATCAATGCATGCAAAACACTATTCAAGAATTGCTTATTTACTATTCATACTTTGTTAATCGCTCATAGTTCCCACAA
>JAJOOR010005854.1:0-48831 GCA_036250505.1 Solanum acaule
CCCCCCCCCCCCCCCCCTCCCTCCCTTTCATTGAGCCAAACATTGTCTTCTTTTTTAAAAAAAAAAGGGTAAAGTTGTATAATAACAACAGTCCTTAATCACATATCATAAGATACTGCAATGTTTGGAAGATCAGAATAGCAAGGAAGATTGAATGAACTTTGAAGAAATTAATATCTGGCAAGTCATATAGAATTGATATATTTGCTCTCTCTGACCATCAGGTGCATGCTACATGATTAATGCATCAGTTGGTCAATTCATGAACATTCAAGAAATCAACATTTGAAAGCTGTTGATAATTGAGATGGTCACTGATATTAAAAAGCCTATTCAAAAGTGGAGGTACATGATCAATTATCCAAAAAAAAAAGAAGAAGATGTACAACATGATTATGGGGGGTCACCATGAATTTTCAGTAATTTATCAAATTACTGAAGTCAATATCGCACGTCATCCATTGGGCAATACAATGGACAACCTTTTGAGCACTTAAGCATTAGTCCATTCTAGTTGTCCAAGAGCTAACTATATACAAAGCTCCAATTAAAATTAAAATATCCTTACTATTGCACAAGCAATACTCATGTTTTATAACACCTCTCCATAAAACAATAAAATAAAAGACTCCAAATGGTTAGAACAAGCAAAAACTGGGAGCAACCTGATTGAGTAAATGAATGACGGCAGCAGCATCTTCAGGTTTGTGGTCAATTAGGAAACCCTACAAACAAAACCAAATCTTGTTAATGTAGAGCTCAAGACCACATCTGTCCCTCTCTCCAGTGCTTGGATTAGATTTGCCGAAAGCAAAAGATGTTAAATAGTAGGTGCAGGTTCATCATGTTGCACTTCCAAGCAATTAGAAAGCAGACAGGAGTTTCATAATCATCGTCAAGAAATAGAAACCAATCAACTAGTCAATTTTCTAATCAATGTTAAAGGAGTTCCCCAATAATCTTTTACATTGATGCTGCATTTTACCATTATCCAACCCACTCTGAGGCTGTCAAAAACTACAAAGGCTCAGTGGGGAAATATTTCTCTAGCACTGTAGATCAACCATGTATTCAACTTGATAGCTGGCCCTTATATCAGCAAGTTTGTTACATAACTATTGCTGCCTACTTCAGTTGAATTTAAGAAGATGGAAAAGAGAAGGTGCTACTATTCAGATCAGAGTGATCCAGACACACATTCTTTCGGCAGGTAAGTGACTATGGTGTTAAATGCAAGAAACCACAAAAAAGATGTGTCTATAAGTCTACCAACAAGACCTCAATATTTTTTAAACCACTTCTCCAGTAGGCTATATGCTACAAATATTTATCCCCTTCAAGGTAATTCAGTTCTGAGCTGAAACAAGATAAGGAGGCAGGTAAAGAAAATAAAAATAAATCAGAACTAAGAAAACGAATTACCTTAGCACATGAAAGTCCACTTCCAAGAGTATGTTCCTTCACGATTTCTGATCGTATCTTCTCAATTTTCCACAAAGCATCCACATCTCCTGCAGAGAAGCAAATGCAGTCAACATTAGTGTGCCAAAGATGCAGTAAGCTTTTAGTGTTCGTATGGAAACTATTATCCATAACAACTGAAGCCACTAAGAAATTCACCCTATTACTTGGTTCTATTATGAAACTTACCATCAACCATTATCGTACTCGAGTAACAAATTAGAAGATTGCGACATAAAGTTCCATCTCTTTTGAAAAGTTCTTTTTTTGATTGGTCATCTTTAGAAAAGTTCTAAATAGGAGAAAAGGAAGAACTAGTACCTATTTTTGAGGCAAACTCCATCCAAGTGTCGAAGGAAGTCTTTCGTAGCTTCACTCCTGCCTTGACAAACCTTTTACCATACTTGCATATCAAATCCCAATTATCAGTTTGGGAGCAAATGCTGCAGTAAACCATTACAACAAGTAAAGAGATACTTTTAGAAAGAATGAAGTTTATAAGGAAAACTTAAGCAGTAGCTTGGAGTTCAGACATGACATAGCAATAATAAAACTGCTATTACTTTTTTTCCGTATCATTAAAGGGAAGTTCAGTGATATCCAGCATCAAGAACATGTAGCAATTTATGTACAGGAGGTAGCATCACTACCTATGTTGCTCAGACTCTCCAAAAATGATGCCGCACCCATGTCGGATTCTTCAAAAATTAACTACTTTTGAAGGATCCGACACGCACCCCTCAGACATTATTTTAAGAGTCCGAGCAAGATAGACCACTACATGTAGTGTAATGAGATCAAAAAGTCTATCATGGCCTGTGTCATTTACAACTGCCATGTTTCACCAAAAATATAGAAGAGAAATGCATTTGTATTTAATGCTAATTACAGATTCAGATTGCTTTCAAAGATTCTAGCAGTTCATTCCTTCCAGATGCTCTCCATGAACCACCAGTCATGTGAAGCACTCCACCTTCAAAGGGACTTTGTTTTATTCAAATGCACTTCCAAGGCCAATCAGGGATGGATGCACTAGAGTTGCTTAAGTACTGATAGCAACCTCTAACAGTGAGCCTCCCTTTTGAATCACCTTTACACAGAAGAAAATCAGTTTTGGATGTTAAAAGAATGCATCTTTGCAGCTGTAACAGCAATAAAAACACACTGCTCAGTTCCCAGTCATTGGAACCATGCCCAAAATTAAAATTCCAGCCATGTCCATTCCAAAAGTCAGAGATAGTAACATCCTAGATTTGTGGAATGCTGAAAAGAACGGGGTGCTGCTCCATTTAGGTTGAATCTTCAAGGCAAAGACCTCTCCAGAAAAAAATCCTTATTCCATTTCAGTGTGCAGAAAGGAATTGGAATGAAAGAAATCCCAATGTTCTCTAATGTCTCCAGAAGATATAGGGGTGATGATGATACGATTGTTTGGTGGTCCATGAGTTAAGGCGCACATATTTTACTGCAATAATTGCTCTCCATAATAATGCCTCCTCCTGACTAAACGTCCAAAGCCATTTGTGCAGTAAACTGGAATTCTGAGTCAACAAATTATTTTCTCCAAGGCCCCCTACTCTCCTATCCGTAACGACTTTCTCTCATCTTACCAAGTTGAATGCTTCTATTCCCTTGCCACAAGAAGTCCCTTCACAGTTTATACAGTCTTTTGACCACAAAAACAGGTAAGGAAAATAGGGACCCAGTACGCTGTTAATTAGAACTAGCCTTCCACCAAGCAAGAGATACTTTCACTTCAAACAAAGCAACTTTTTCTCACACTTCTCCAAGATATCATCCCAAATTGCTGCTGCTTTTGCTTTAACACCACGAGGAAGGCCCAACATAGCTTAAGAGCACTTTGTAGAAACTTCCAATTAAACTTATCAGCTATAGTACTTTAAATTCTTGGCTCTGTTCTTTGGGATTAAAGCAATGTAGCAAACATTGAGGCTTTTTCGAACTTGCCTTGAGTGTGAAAATGACTGAGGGCTCTGACAAGATTGAACTTGATAGAACCCCAACTTTTGTAAAATTCCATTTTGAAACCATCCGGCCCCAACGCTTTGTCTCCGTTGCAATCTTTGATCACCCCAAGATCTCTGCTTGGTCAAAGGGACTTTTCATCCACTGACTTTCCTCCTCTAAAATATATCCTCATATGTTCATGCAGGTCTCCAATGATCTGAGGCACTATAGAGGGGGCTCATAAAACCTCAAGATTTCATTGTTTATTCGCTCTTCTTTTAAAACTATTCCACAAGATTCCACCTTCTCTATGTAGTCGTAACTTTTGTGTGTGTTTGTTAGCTTATGGAAAAACTTGGTGTTTTTATCACTGTGCTCAACCTTTAATCACCTCAATTTCGGCCGCAATGAGATCTCCCAAAATTTGGCAATTTCCTCCGATTCCATGGAATGTTGAGCTTTTAGTAGCATTGCTTCATCATTAAGCTCCATATGTTCTGTTTCTATGTCAAAAAGTTGCAGCTTCCTCACAATTTCAGACTGTTCTTAGGGATGTGATGAGGCGGGGGCGAGGTGGGTTACAACGCTTATGGGGAGTGGAGGGGGGGATTACAACGCTTGCAGGGAGGACTGGGTTTAATATTTTTAAAAAACATTAAGAGGGGCGGGTTTGCGGGTTGGGAATATAGACTGTAATATCCCACCATTCTTTTTATCTTTTCAAAATAATCATCAGGTGTTTGCCGGTACTGATGCAAAGGAAATCTGATGCAAAAGCTGACTTCAGACGAAGCTATCCAAACAAATGTAATTTAGACACTGTTTTACCTAATCAGACGAACCTCATGTTTTGCTTGGTTAGTGTGCAAAAGGGCCTGCTTAACACATAAAGTGCTTCAGAAGAAAGGCAGACAGATATGCTCAAGATGCTTTATGTGTGATCAATATGCAGAAGTTAATAGTCATGTATTCCTTCATTGCAAAGTAGCTACAAGTCTATGGAACATGTTTTTTGGTCTTCTTGGTGTATGCTGGGTAGTTCCAAAGTCCGCTAAGGATTTGCTTTATAGCTGGAAGGAGATAGGAAGAAGGGAGTCTAATGAAGATTGGTGGGAGTTAATCCCAGCCTGCATTTGGTGGTCCCTATGGAAAGAAAGGAACGGAAGATGCTTTGTGGTGAGGAGAAACAACATCCAGAAAATTAGAATGAATTGTCTTTAAGTCTTTTTTGGTGTAAACAAGATATGACGGGGGATCTAGAACTTTTTGCTGACTTCATAGGCAATTTGTGATCTCCCATAGGATAGTTTGATATGCTCTGATGAGATTGCAAGTGACCTATGCTCATCATTTGTTAGATGATGAGCCTTTTGAGAATACACAGTTACCTTTATCTCAAAAAAATTGACACCGTTAAGAAGAATTTGCACTATTAAATCACTTCAAATAATTATGTTATAGATAATTATCTAAAAATAAAATAGATAACCTAGTATAATAGGTAAAAATTACAGTATATTGTAAGCAGGGGCAGACACAACTTTAAATTGATGGGTTTGACTTTTTCAAGAGACAATGATAAAAAATAATTTTATGAATTTCATTTTTAATATCAAACTCAGTTGAAAAAAAGAAAAAAAATTAAGTGGGCGAGGTGAAAACAGAATTTTCATCTACGCGATTCGGCGCGATTTGGAGTTTTAGTGAGTTTGGCCTGCAACTGCACTGCGCCACGCTGTTTTCCATCCCCAACTGTTGTTACTCAGCTTACACAAACCTAGACTAATTCCACAAAGTACCTACTACCTCCCACTAGCATAGGTACCGGTAACTCTGTCCACCCAGTGTTGTCAAAGGCGCATTTAAGCCCTGAAGCAAGGCTCAAAATATGTTGAACGCTTCACCTCGCTTAATGTGTGCTTCAATGTCGTCATCAAGGTTCTTAGGCATACTTTCCCTTGCCAATGAGCCTCTTCCGAAGAGGCGACACTAAACAATTGATATTTCACTTTATCGTAAAAAAAATCAATTTCATTGTTCATATATTTGTCATTCATGCTTATAATTATTAGTAACATATATAATTGCATTTTTTTCTCCCATAGCACCTTTTTTCATTAAAGCTCACATTTTATTTGCACTTTGCGCTTAAAGACCCAACTGACTTCAGAGATTTTTGCTTTTGATAACACTGTGTCCACCAAGGAATGATAGATGGGAACAAATCACCAAGTGTTTTTGCCACAAGTGAGATTTGAACTTGAGATGCCATGGTTCTCAACCAACCTCAATTACCACTAGACCACATTGTTGGGTGTTATCAAGATATACATGGTTTCAGTGCAACCCATGTACTGACTTGTCAATAAACACAAATGTTACCTTCTCAAAAAAATATCTACAAAATTTCAGCAAAAAATTATATTATACCACGACGTCATTAAATAGGAAATTACCCTTTAATTGCCCAACATACATGTTATGATCAAAACAAGTAGAAGAAAGCATCTACATGCCTGTATGTCTGTAGGATTCATCTTTCATCACTGAAGACCAAAATAAAATCACTTGAGCACACTACTTGTCTCCAAATAAGAAATTGAATCTTCTTTGTAGAGCAATATTTACTTTAGCTATTAAAACATTATCCAATGTGATGCATGCCCTAGCATACCAAAAGTCAGTTACTGCATGACCCTTATATAAGACCACATCTATTGATAAATCATGCTTCGGAACAATTTGTATATCTACCATCCTATCAGCACAAAACTCTAGGACGGAAGTTAGGGCCAACTCTGAAGTATGCAAAAATTGAGGACTATCCTACTTGATCTCGAAAAGCACAATTTTATATGCTCTCATGATTTTTAATGAAGTAGAGAAGGTACTTTTGTCTCTATCACTCCATAGGTGCAATCCAACTGAAACCAAATGCAATATAAAATGAAATTCCAGAATTTGCTCGACCTCAATAAAAAGGATAAAACCATGAATGTTATAGCACAGATAATGTTAATGTTAATTAACAGACCATCAGAATTTAAAAATTAAGCACCAACATCAAATAGAAATCAATCTTTTTCTGCAAAGCAGTAGACACAAACCTCTATAAGCCTAAGGGTTCCTACTTCCTCTCAGTGTGTTCAAGAGTTGATTTTTTTTAAATGACGAAGAAATCTGTCTGGAGCTAGCCCTTTGGGCCATCCGCAGCCTCCAGAACTTAGGGATGATGGGCCCGCCCCTCTACCCTTCTCCACTTAAAAGCTGGATTTAGTTCTCCTGGCCCAGAGCTCAAACTTGAGACCCTAAGACACAAAGGGTAACTTTCACAAAAAAACTCACCATCCAAGAAATGATGAGGATGAATCTTACACCCATCAAAAGTATGGGAATTACTCCAAGAGGACTGCAAAAGTAGAAGAACTTTGCAAGTTACCTATGAAGTCAACTAGTACTACTATATCCCCCAACTCTTGTTTACACCAATTTGTCAAACTTTGCCAATTGAGCTAATCTCTAGGGACTTCAAGACATGATTAATTATGTGTATAGTCAGTAAAAAAATGGCATTGACAATTTCCCAGATATTATGGTCCTCAGATTACACAACATAGAAAAACCATGCTGGTAAAGAACAATGGGAGTGCCACAAAATTATATTTTCAAACAAAAAGATAGGAGCACCACAAAATTAATTAAAAAAGAGAAAAAAAAGCACAAAGAGGAGGAGATATTCGGAAATAGTTTATATTGGATTTGTACCTGAAGACTATATCTGCAGTTCCAGGCTGCAGGATCAAGTCATTTTTCTTCGCCAGATTCATAATTTCTACCAAGAGTTTAACATCATTATGCTGTTTAGCAAATAACTGCAGTCATACAAAACCAATTTTTTTAAAATGGCATAATCATTATACACATATAATACATCTTGAAGCCGAAGTTGAACCCAAATTACCAGTAAATGGTGCGCAGATCCAATGTTAGGAGTCAGTCCATATACACTATGCTTCCACAACACCTTCTTACCTGTATACAAGGTGAAGCTTTAACATTCTTAACAAGCTTTTTGTTAACACAAATACTTGAAAATTCAGTTTAACAACCCATCAGTCCATTCATATACCAATAAAATAATCAAATACATGTAATAATTCTAATGCTCTTTTTATCTCATTTATGGACCTACTAAGTTATTTGTCTTTTGAAAGATTTAACTTCCGCATAAAAAAAATCCATAAAGATGACCCCTGGGATAACTTACATGTCATCCCAGCAGGAATTACAATCCAAAGATGGTCAATCTTTCCCTTTGAAAGTTTTATAACCACAAAATGAACTTAAAAACTGAACATGTTTAAGTGTATTCCTACCTGAAATTTCTCACACACAAAAATATGGAGATTTTAACCAGAAGTTGACAAACTTATTGTTTATTTAGCTGGGATGAGCAAGTGTAGCAGAGCCAAAGCAACAAGATGAGATGCATTTCTGGTTTCAGTCCAAAAAACTACCTTCTTTATAGATATTAACAAGTTTGCACTACAAAAGATGGCAACTACAGTATTAAATAAGCTTAAATACAGAAGAAATAGCAAAAGAGAAGTCTCAAATAGGTTTGCAATTCTTGTGAACGTAACAAAAGATTTGAGCATTAAAGATACATCTGATATCATACCCAAATCAACAGCACCAACACGTACACATGCCTTAGTAATTTCCTGGCAGAGAGCACAGTTGAAGTTTTCATGGATACGGAGATTAGAAAGTCTCTGCACTCAAACATACACCACGTGCTACTTACCATTAGATGTGCAAATCAGCAAGGACCTCATATTCATAAGTTATTAAGAAGATAAAAAGACTAACAAATATCCGAAGTCTCTGCAATATGTCAAATAAAAGATTAGCATCTTCACGGTTCGCACAACTTTGTATTAGGGACCACAACCAGGCATTGGGCGGAGCACTTCTTTGATCCACGACAGACTTCAGTATCTTGTCATACAATTCCTTCACAGACTCTGCTGTAAAACTATGATTCAGAAAGAAATTAAATCAAACCACTCAAAACCAAACAGAAGACAACTATCACCTGTCACACTACTTTCAACTGTCCCTGCTTCCGTAGAAAATGAAGCCCTGAGCATCACAGAGCATTTCTGACACCGACATACATTTCTCTGAAGATTGCATTCTTTTTTCATATAATTTCCATAAATCGTACCTGTTTATTCAGAATACTGATGTTAGGATACCGGTAAGTCAAATCTGTCATTTTTTAAGATGGAAAAAACAGCAACTTTACTAGCATTCAAGTGCAAAATCAGGTTAGTTGGAAAATCTTTAAATAGCATTCTAAATTTTTATACCAATGGTGTAGATTTCCCAAAAAGATTATGGGGGTCGCCCAATTTTCCAGCAAATCACTAGATACACCAAACGCAGAAAACATAATCAAGTTGTCATTTTTTCGTGTTTTCTCTTCCAGAATATATCAAATTGCAGAAGAAAAACAGCTTTGTTTAATAGTTATAGGATTAAAGGAAAAACCCAAAGTGAAGATGGAATATTACCAGAGTTAAAGTAACCACGCCATTGAGAAGAAGATTGAATATCTTCAAGGATACAAGGAGATAAAACACGCGACACAGAGTAGAGCAAAATCGGAGAGGACGAGCGTCTCAAAACCCTAGCAAGTTGGCGAGCCTTCAAAACCCCTTGCATTTTTTTCTGTAAACCCCACAATGACTAGTCTACAAAAAACCAAAGAGTGATTATATGAAACCGGACTATTTAATTTTTACCCATAATGTTTATTTTTTTTGCTTCGTGCAGTAGATATATTTAAAAGGCTTACGCTCTTTTGGATCAGTGTTATCCATTGTTTCATAATATATTATATTGTATTGTACTAATGTTTAGCTAGATTGTATTGTTGTTGTTGTTTAATAACATTTTTATTGTTTGATTTGACTGTATCGTATTGTATTGTAATTTATAAATTTACTAAAATGTCCTTAATTATTTTAGGGTAAGAGGTTCGACTAGAATTAAATAATATAAGGTAAAGGGTAAAATAGTATTATGAAATATTATGTAAAAATATAATTGAAAAAAGAAATTAAGTAACAATGGAAACACACCAAATTGGTTGTTCTATAAAATGGGGGTTTTCATTATTACGTAACAACGGAATTTAACAATACAATACAATACATTTTAAGTAACAATCAAAACAAATATTGTAGGTATAGTAACGATACAATACAATACAATGGGTAACAATGATCCAAACAGAATAAGCAGTCTCTTAAAGTTATTCGCATATTTCATTTAGACACTTCAATTCAATCTTTTACTTATTGAATCCCTACACTTCAATAAATTTGTATCTTTAAACTTTTTTGCTGACATGGCAATATATGTGTAACACGCGCACGAGAAGTGTGTGAAAGACATCATTTAGTTAAAAAGAAGATTTTTTAAAATTTAAATTATCATCTCCTCTTCTTTTTGATTCAACTCAACCACCATTGCCATCAACTTTTCGCCACCGTAATCGCAGTCATAACCACCATTAAAGCTAATTCTCATTCTTTCTCGAGTTACCGTCGTTCTTCTTCTCCACGCAATCTTATGTTTTATCAGATTTGTTGTCATCATATCCACACTTCTCCTTTCCATTCTTTCTCCAGTCATCTTCTTCCCCTTTTATTTTTCAAGCAATTGTTTTCTTCCCCTTCTTTCACCACCCAACAACGACACCACCAATATCCAAATCTATTGTCGTCAAAAATAAAATAAAATCAAATTGCATCAAAAATAATTTCGACAGAACTCCATTTTTTCCGACAACACTAATACAAATCTAATTTTTTTTTCGAAATCGTTAAAAAATTTAAATCCTAAAGAACTCACAACATAGAAGAAGAAAAAAGTATCAACAAATCTAAATTAATGTTTAAGAAAAGAGTGAGATTGGGAGAAATATCAATTACAAAACTTGTATATCTCATAAGTAAGGATTAATTATATCTAGATAAGTAGGTTTTCCTTTGAACTTTTCGTAGTGAACATATATCGGATATACTCGGTCAATCGGTAGATTTGATATCTTTGAATCGTCGATCTTTGGTGTATACAACATAAGTCACACAATCAACCCTTGAACTATTTTGGTTCTCATTGTTTTGTTTGTTTCAGCCATGAACGTTTATAAGTGCGTAGAGAACTAACCTTACCGAATTCTCCTTGAAGTGGCTTACACTTCACACTTACTAATATGTGATTTCTAAATGTGTCATTCCATAGATACACTATTTGATACACTTTATATCAAACTTAGAAACCATTAAAAAGTTCTAATGCATTTATCATGGTTACTGAGCATTGTCTCATCATGAGAATGGACCATAAAATAATTTTTGACAATGTTGAACTATTATCTATGACTTTGTTTGATCTCCTTAAACCTAGATCATGGGATCTCGAGTCTTTGAGGTAGAGTTACTGCCACGATGACTTGTCCTCGGCTATAGTCTCATTCATGTCGATGATACCTCAACTCCCTCTATAGTTAGGTCTTTTGTAAGTGGATCAGATACATTATTTTTTTGCATTACATAGTCAATTCTAATAATTCCACTAGAGAGTAATTGTCTAACAGAGTTGTGTCTTCGCCATATGTGACAAGATTTGTTGTTCATAACACTCCCAGCACTTCCTATTGTAGCTTGACTATCACAGTGTATGCATATATGGGCCATTTGTTTGGGCCAAAATAGAATATCTTCTAAGAAATTTCGGAGCCATTCAGGTTCTTCACTTGCCTTGTCTAAGGCTATGAATTCAGACTCCATTGTAGAGCGAGTTATACATGTTTGTTTGGATGATGTCCACGATATTGCTCATCTGCCAATAGTGAAAACATATCCACTCTTGGATATAGTTTCAGTTGACCCAGTAATTTAATTTGCATCACTATATTTTTCAACAATTGTTGGATATTGTTGTAATTCCAAGCCTAGTTTTAACTGTCATCTAAGTACACCAAAACCCATTTCATTGCCATCCAATGATTTTGATTGGGATAACTTGTGTATTGGCTCAATTTACTTATAGCGCATGCTATGTCTAATCATGTACAGTTTATGACGTACATCAAACTTCTCAGTACTCTAGCATAATCTAATTAATACTGACTTTCACCTTTATTCTTAGCAAGATCAAGGTTCACATCAATTGGTGTCTTTGACTTTTTGAAATTCAAGTACTTGAACTTTTCGAGTACCTTTCGAATATAATGAGATTGAGACAACGCTAGACCGTGAGGAGTTTTATGAATATTAATTCTCAATATCAAATTGGTGACTCCTAGATATTTCATATTAAACTTACTAGTGAGTATACACTTAGTAGCTTTTACGTTAGCAATGTCGTTGCTCATTATCAGCATGTCATCCACATATAGACATACAATGACCTCTTGATCTGGAGCGTCTTTGATGTAAACACATTCATTGATCTTAAATCCATTTGCCTATATGGTTTGATTAAACTTTGCATGTCATTATTTCGGTGCTTGTTTTGGTCCATAAAGTGACTTACCAAGTTTGCACACTTTCTTTTCTTTACCAGGAACTACGAAGCCCTCGGGTTGTTCCATGTAAATTTCTTCCTCCAACTCTCCATTCAAGAAGGTGATTTCTACATCAATTTTATGGATTTCAAGTCCGTATACTGCAACTAGGGCAATTAGCATCCAAATTGATGAAACCATATTCACTGGCGAGTATGTGTCAAAATAATCAAGACCTTCTTTTTGTCTAAAGCCTTTGACGACAGGTCTTACTTTGTATTTGTTAATAGTTCCATCAATTTTCATCTTCCTTTTGAAAATCCACTTCGAACCCAAAGGTTTGTTTCCTGGAGAAAGATCAACCAACTCCCTGGTATGATTGCTTAAGATTGAATCAATCTCACAACTAACAACCTCTTTCCAAATGATTGAGTCTGTCGACAACATAGCTTCTTTAAATGTTTGAGGCTAATTTTCAAGAAGGAATGTTACAAAATCAGATTCAAATGAAGTAGATGTCTTTTGACGTTTACGACGCCTTGGAATATCTTTCTCAGGTATATTCTCTTTTGGTTTTTTCGGGGTCGTTTAGACCTTTCACTAGATAATTCGAGTCTAGTTTTATTCGGATAAATATGCTCAAGAATTCAGTCTTATCTGATTCCAGTACCATATTGTCATGCATATCCGAATGTTTAGTCTTATGAATAAAAAATGGACATGTCTTATTGTTTGTGGCATATCCAATGAATATACAGTCCACAGTCTTAGGTCCTATTTTGACCCTCTTAGGTATAGGTACTTGGACTTTGGCTAGACACCCCACACTTTGAAATATTTGAAGTTGGGTTTTCTACCTTTCCATTTCTCAAATGGAATAAAATGTGTCTTATTGTGAGGCACTTTATTGAGTATTCGATTTGCTGTAAAGATAGCTTCCCCCCACAAGTTTTGTGGTAAACCTGAACTTATAAGTAAAACATTCATCATTTCCTTTAAAGTTTAGTTTTTTCCTTTCCATAATTCCATTGGATTGAGGAGAGTAAGAGTAGTTTGATGGATTATTCTATTTTCCAAACATATTTCTACAAACAAATATTCATATTCTCCATCTCTATCACTTCTAATCATTTTTTTCTTTTTATCCAACTGATTTTCAACTTCATTTTATATTTTCTAAACACTTCTATTGATTCATCATTACCATTCAACAAGTACACTTTGCAGTATCTAGTGCAATCATCAATAAATGTTATGAAATACGTTTTTCCACCACAAAATGGTGTTGACTTTATGTCACAAAAGTCAATGTGAATCAACTCTAAGGGTATTAATTCCTTTCAACAGATTTACAAGAATGGTTAGCATACTTTGATTCAACACATATTTGCCATTTTGATTTATTACACTCAAAGTTAGGCAAATCATATAAGTTAATCAGTTTTCACAAGGTTTTGTAATTGACATGTCTCAAACGTTCATACCATAAACAGCTTGACTCAAGTAAGTAAGAAGAAATAGAATCTTTATTCATATCATCTACAATTATATTGAATTTGAAGAGGCCCTCAGTGAGGTAACATTTTCTTACATACATTTCATTCTTACTCACTACAACTTTATCAGAAACAAATACACACTTGAATCTGTTCTTAGTCAGAACTGATATAGAAACTAAGTTATTTCGCAATTCCGGAACATACATGACTCTGTTTAAAGTCACCACCTTGCCTGAGGTCATTTTTAAGTAAATCTTGCCAGTTCCTTCAACCTTTTTAACAACGGAATTAGCCATGAACAACTTTTCATCTGATAGGGCTGGAACATATGATGCAAATAATTCTTTGTTGGCACACACACGACATGAGGAACCAGAATCTATCCACTATTCTTTTGGATTTTCAACCAAGTTGTATTTTGAAAGCATTACACAGAGATCGTTCATCTCTTCTTTGGATTTATCCAAATTTGCTTGATCCTTCTTCTTGTCCTTCTTAGGAATCTGACATTCAGTAGTCCTATGACCATGTTTGCCACAATTGAAGTAGTTTCCAATGAACTTCTTCTTAGGAGGATTGCTTTTTGGTCCAGATGCTTTCTTTCTTTTCCTTGACTGTGTGGGATCTTCTTCAACAACATTTTCTCTAGATATTGTTGAATTGCCACGTGACCTCTTTTTTGTGGCCTTGCTATCTTCTTTAATTCTCATCCTTACCATGAGATCTTCAACAATCATCTCCTTGCATTTGTGTTTCAAGTAGCTTTTGAAGTCCTTTCACAGCGGAGGTAACTTCTCAATTATGGCTGCCACTTGAAACACATCATTCACAACCAATCCTACATTAAATATTATGAGTATTAAAAGCAAACTTAATATGTTCAATACATATATTATATAAATTTATACCTTCATCAAGGAGACCATGGATTATAACCTGTAACTCTTGAACTTAGGTGACAACAGTCTTATTGTCTATCATCTTATAGTCTAGAAACTTTGCCACAATGAACTTCTTTATTCTGACTTCCTCTATTTTGTACTTTTTCTCCAAAGCATCCCAAAATTCTTTTGAGGTCTTCATATTATTGTACAGTACAAATCATCTTGCAGGCCACTCAAAATATAGTTTTTGCACAGAAAATCTGAGTATTTATATGCTTCTGTTACCAAGACTCTTCTTCATTCGAAGTTTCATTTGACGGAATAGAAACATTCTCACTAATGAAACTCTACAAACTCAATGCATTCAGATAGAAGAACATGTTTTGCTTCCATCTCTTGAAATTGACCCTAGAAAATTTTGCAGGTTTCTCAACTGGTACAAGAGCAGCAGTTGAACAATTGGGTGAAATTGATGTTGTTGCAGCGCTCATTGTTTACAAAAACAAAGAACGATTATATGAAATCAGACTATTTAATGTTTACCCATAATGTTTAATTATTTGTTTATGTGGCAAACTCGCGCTTGGTGCCATAATATATTTAAAATGCTTAAAGTCATAAGCAACCTCGTAAAGTTATCCGTATATTTTATTTATACACTTCAACCTATTACTTATTGAACACCTACACTTTAATAAATTTGTACCTATTAAACATTTTTTCTAACATGGCAATATGTGTGTAACACACGCACAAGAAGTGCGTGAAAGACATCATTTAGTTTTAAAACAAGGATTTTTTTGAATTTAAATTATCATCTCCTCTTCTTTTTGACTCAACTCAACCATCATTGTCACCAATTTTCACCACCGCAATTGCAGTCATCACCACCATTAACGCTAATTCTCATTTTTTTTCTCGAGCTGCAGTCGCTCTTCTTCTCCACGCAACCTTATTTTTTACCAGATTTATTGTCATCATATCCACACTTCTCCTTTTCATTATTTCTCCGATCATCTTCTTCCCATTTTATTTTTCAAGTCATTATTTTCTTCCTCTTCTTTCACCACCCAACAACGGCACCACCACTATCCAAATCTATTGTCGTAAAAAATAAACTCAAATTGCATCAAAAATAATTTCGACGGAACTCCATTTTCAACACTATTACGAATCAGAAATTATTTTCTTCGAAATCGTTAAAAAAATTAAATTCTAAAGAACTCACAACATAGAAGAAGAAAAATGTATCAACAAGTCTAAATTAAATTCTATTTGATAGGTCATGGGCCACCTAATTCATTATGTGCTAAGAGATATTATCATCTGAAGTTAACCTAAGATAATCTTACGTCAAAACTTTATCGGTAAGGAAGATTTCAACTCAACTTTGTGCCAAGGGATTCTAGTGACCTTAATTGATATCCCAAATCTTCCTCACACTAATGAATTGACATTAGCATCTAAAAATAATTAAGAATCACTTGGTACGACCTTATACGCAATTCAAGAATGGTTCGGGTCTTAACTTAGAAATTTTTGAAGTGTTACAATATCTCCCCCTTGGGATCATTCGTCCTCGAATGATAGTTAAAATGAGAATGGAGGAGAAAAGAGTTACTATCACTACCTCTCTTGACTTCTGAGCTTGCCTGCTAACATAGGCAGAACTGATTGATACTAATAGGTTTGAAACTGGACTAGAGCACATAAGTCATGAACGATATCAGTAAGAACATAGTCACACTCTATCTGAAATTATTTTACATGAAACAAGGATATTTGGTTATGAAGTAAGAATATAACTACTATGCTTTAAATGATAGACTAATAGCTTTCAAGTTTAGCAAAACTTGTCACCATGCTCTTTAGGAATACTACTCATCATCACCATCACTTACACAACTGAAAAAGGGATCACTAAAAGAACTTAGAGCGAAAGATCATAAGCACGATTCATTCGAGAAATCTGATATAAGAATATGAATGATGTAACATTATGTTGCTAGCCATTGAGAGTAAATCATGAATTTACGAGACTTAGCCTACTATGATACATGAGTGCTTGTATGAATAAGTTCATATCATGAGGCTGATATTCATAAATTTATGGAGTAAGATTGAGATCAATGGGCTAAAGACTTTGCCTCTTATTTTGGGAACTGAGCATATATGTGAGTCTGTATGAAGTGTATGAGCATAAGTCATGAACACAATTCTGACATTAGAAACATTAACATGATGTTGTAATGACTGAACTTTGAGAAATACGCTAGAGTATGAATGGATTGATATAACACTATAACTCTTTTTGAACATCTCACTATTTGATTCTTAACACTTGACTTGGTTTCTCATCTTATCATCTCCCCCTTAGGCCTGAAATCGACTATTTAAAGCTATGAATCTAATCTATCATCTCTAAACTAGTCTATATTCGTTTTACTCTAATACTCGGGACATGTTAATCTCATGTCTACAAAATTCTCCATGTGCAAATACTAAGATTTCTTCTAGGACTTCTTTCTAAGTTGCTTCTTTTAACTCTTCCTACTTCTATATGAGTTTTTTCTATAATCGTTACTCGTATTGGCTTATCAAACCGCTTAATCTATCTCTTAATAGTTTGACTTCTCCTTCTTGGACTACTAATACCGTCCTTGTAAGTTCATATCTACCTAATTGGAGAAAATCTGAACTATATTTAATAGGCTCGTCATTGCCTTTCACGGATCGTACAACCCTTTACAATCCGTGAAGGTGTCCGTAAAAGGAAAAACAATTTGAGTTCTAAAGATGGGCTTTTACGGAAGCCTATACGGTCTGTGTATTAGTTCACGGGTCATTCAAACGCCCGTAAAAGGCCAAAATTTCTATGTTCTGGGTTCAAATATATGGATTCATAAACGGCTTGTGAAATCTTTCACGATCCGTAAATGAGTCTGTGGAACTTTCTTCTAATTTTCCCAATCTCAAGTTCCAGTCCACAGATCCCTTCACGACCCATGATTCCTTTCACGGTTCGTGAATGAGTCCGTATAAGATCATTTTCTATTAATATCTACCATTCTAACTTTCCAAGGTATAATTTGGGTTTAGAACTTCTAAGGTGTTATAATTACCATTCTTGTACCACTCACATTTGTTGAAAACTAAAACCTTAATTCCTCTCACCTACATTATGTCAAACATATTAGATAAAATCTCAAAACTAACATTATCACGCTCATGTTGTCATCCTTTTATCACGACACTCATCTCAAATTCAAGTTTAGTGTCTAGTACTAAACACATATATAAATATAATTACTCACATATTATACTAACTTATGACTACTAGATAAAATTAAGAAACACTCGCCCACTAATATCTCATGAGAATTAGTCAATCTTTATCTCTTGATGTGAGGCCAAAAAACATATTTTAAATCATTATTTGCCTCACATTTATTATTTATATTTGTCCTTTTTGAGCATGAATTTTATGGATTGTGCTAAATAGTGTATTTTATTTGTAGGAGTAAATTGATGTAAAGATGAAGAAGTTTGAGCTAAAACAAATTAAAGATGACAGATTATAGAAGGAAATCAAGCAGACAACTTAATGGATTAAATTTAATATAATAATATATAAACATATTAACTACCAAAGAAAGAAGGAGAATTGCAATTAAACTGATGGCCACATGTGAATCTGAAGGCATCACTAAAGTTTGAGGCGGCGAACCAGCTTTCGGACGTGGAATCCAATTCCGTCAAAGTTTTGGGTTTCCAATTTATTTTGGACTCAATTATTTTAGTCAGGGTTTTCTACATATATAAATAGTCCATAAGAATAATTATTAGAAGGGGGATGAATGTAGAAATTAACTTTAGATTTAGGGTTTCTTCTTTTCTTCTCTTTTATTTTTATTTTACATCTTTTCTTTGAATGATGGGTTGTAATTGCTCTATGTCTATGTGGAGTTAAACTTTTCATTTTTTGATTATATTTACTTACAATATGATTGTTTAGTGATTTTGATTCGGTATGATTTTTTTATCATATTAATTGTTCTTATATTTTTGTGATTACTATTTTGATACTTAATCACCATTGAAATAAACATATTGTCCGAATTGAACTCGGAGAGGAACAAGAGGATCGAACGTGGAATATAAGGAGCATGATTTTCTCTTAATAATTAGGGTTAATTTGTATCTAGGATAGGGATATACCTAGAAACCATGCTTGGTCACTATACATGAAGAAATCATAATGCTCGATACTTAATCCACTCTATCCCCGCTCAACGATGTAGTTATGGTGTTATTTATGGTAGGCAATTAGAGGTCGAGATACCATGATCATACATTTAACCCTGTGAATCAATAACTAGATAATCAAATAAGTTGATGAAATTGATTCTAAACATGATTGTTAGTTAAATTATAATCCTAGATCGATTCATTCATTGAGTGTGTAAACATCTATCTTTTCTTAGTTAATTGCTTTTTAGTTATTTTAACTTTATTCTTAGTTTAGTTAATATATTCATCTATTGAAATTCTCCCCTTAAATAAATAATTGGAATTAATATAATTTAGTAAGAATAATTAATTGACAAGTCATTTGGGTTCGATAATTCGGTTCTTTTAAGAGCCACTATATTACTTGTGTGACCGCGTACACTTGCGTGTGCAATTAGAAGCAACAGATTTTTGGCGCCGCTACCGGTGACTTAGAAATTAACTATTCTTCTGGGTTAATTTTTCCTTTTGTTTGTTTATTTATTTGTTTATATTTTTTGATACATATTTTTTCTTCTTCTACTAATTATAATACTTTTCGTGGGATGAAGATGAATGAGGATTATTCACAAATGGTAAGACCTTGTCCTTATTGCAAATGAGCTCACTTTTGGCAAAAATGTAATTATGTTCCCGAGGGAGAATTGTGTGCACCATCTCTATCCTGTGAATTTTGTAGGGGGTTGTGGATCAGTTGCACCGTGTGTTGCTACCTACTCTAAAACCCTCTCATGATGATGCTAATAGTCTTTGTTCATTTGATAGTTTGAAATCTTGCAGAAAATTAATAGAGGAATTTGAAGAGCATCGTAGGAGAATCATATATGTGATGTCACGCCTTATAGATAGAAAAGCGAAGCACTTTCAAGATGCTAATATGTTTTTCTTGCATACTCAGAACTTAAGCAATGAATTGAATGCAAAGGTTGCTGCGTTTGACGCTCAACAATTCAATTATGAGTTTTGTGATACTAAAAAGGCACTCAAAAGTCAAATTGATGATCTAAAATGGGAGGAGATGCAATGCAATCAGACTTTTCTTGAAGACGCCACATTTGGGAAAGAGTGTAAAACTGAGCATGTTGCAATTGGTGCAAGTTTGGAAGAGTGACGTATTGGACCCCATTCAAATCACTTTTCAACATTATGTTTAGATGTTGATGTATCATTCGAGTCATCTAATTAAACTAATGGAGAACTGTATAGATGAGGAACAAGCCTCCTACATCCTAAGGTTTTCTAGTCCACGTAGACAAACGAATATTCCTCACATAAGGGCCAAAAAGTGCAAGATGCGACATATATTACTTGGTTCTTCTATCTTCATACCACCACCCCTTGAGAGGAGCAGAAAAATAGATGTAAAGTTAGGGGTACAATTCATAAGCTCAAAGTGGAAAGAAAAGTGGTGAACTTACTTGTGTCGTGCCGCGACGTTAAATTAGGCGCTTATTGGGAGGCAACCCAATTTATAGTGTAACTTCTTATTTTTTTTATTTTATTTTTTAGTGTCATTTTTTGTGAGGTTTTTACAGGTTTTGGTGAAGTCTGATTATCCAAAATTTGGAGCTAAGAAGCATGTTTGAGCTTAAGTGTAGGGTGACGACCCTTGATGAAAATTGAGAGAACATGCTACTAGCTAGGCTTAAAGGCACAGAGAGTTTTCATAACACTTGTTTTAAAATTTTAATTGATGTTTTGGGGACATAACATCTGTTCAAGTGTGGGGTGGGGATCCTTCCGCATAATTTGGTTAGGGTGAAGTGTGCTTTAGATTTGTTTAATATAGTTTTTTTTTTTTTTTAAAAGGAAAAAAATGAAAAAAGTATTTTATGTACAGTGAAGTTCGTATCCAGTCCGCGTCGCGGACCTGGTACAAAAAAAATTGAAAAAAAAAAGTTTTTTTTCGTGAGTAGGAGCACACTTAGCCAACCCAAAAATAAATTCTTTCTCTCATTGATTAGCCTATGTTGTTGCACTGGGGACAGTGCCATGTTTTAAGTGTGGGGTGGAGGAATGAATTTCTAGTTTTTACTGTTTTATTGAGTCTTTTTTTAGGATGGGTTCCTTGACTTTTATTTTCAGTTTTTTTCCTGTGGATAGTCCCTTTGAACCGAGTGTCTTTTATTTTTTTAGGAAGTAAATTTTATTTTATTATTTTTTTGTAGAGAAAAGAGAAGACCCTTTTGATTTGTGCGATACTTGTTATTTGGGCCTAATTTTGAGTAGTACTTTCTTGTGAATGCTTGATTGCTAGTGAAATTGCAAACTTTTTGACATCTAGGCTCATGGTTGTGACTTTGTATATAGCTTATTTTATTTAGTAGTTTGTTATGATCCAGTCTCTCTTAGAAGTGGAATTGATTAATCTTGATTGATACTTGTGCCATTTGTGGTGAGATTTTGTTTATTCCATGTTTTGCAACTTAGTCTAGAACGTGCCCTGCATGTTATTGAAGCGAAATAAAAAGTGTTGCTTGTTTAGGAGATGATAATAGACTTTCTTTGATTTGTCTTGTAAATTTTCGCCTTTTCAGATACATATCACTAGTAGCCCCTTTGAGCTTGTAGCTTTTTATTGGTAGCCATATTTTTGCCTTGACTTTTTTTGTTGAATCCCTAGTTTTTGCACCCTGCTTCCTTGAGCACTGTAGCATAGACTTATTATAATTGTTAAATCTGAAGAAAAAGAATGGTTGAGTGTAAAAGGTAATCAATGATAGCTACAAAGTGCTTAAAAAACCCTCTTTGAAAGAATGTGATGTGAAAAATAAAAAGATGAACAAAAGAAGTTACCTTGATGATGGCCCTGGTCCTTCCAAGGACATCGTGTACCTTAACGCATGTAAAATATGTAAGTTGAGGGTGGCTATTATGAAGGAAAACTTAAAAAAAAAGAAGAGAAAAAATGATTGAAACATTCTTGAGATGATGAGAATTACTTGTGAAATAATTGTTGAAGAGAGGGCTGAAAATAAAAAGAAGAAAATAATGGGTGATGAGGTCTAAAATTGCAAAGTGTTTAAGGAAGTGTAAGTCACTATTATATAGTTTCCTACCTGTCCCTTAGCCTACATTACAACCCGTTAAAGTCCTATTTGATTCTATTCAAGCATGCTTAATTAGTGGAGATGTATATAATGGGCAAGCATATGATTCTTTGTGCATAAATGTGAATTTTATTTCTAAGTGTGAGTTGTTCTTTGATGCTAAGTCCTTAATTTATATTTAATTTTTTGATTTGAGTGTGTGGACTATTTCTTCTTGTGACGGCACTTGTTTCATGATAGATAGGTGATGTTATTAACTTTCTTTGATGAGAATAGGTGAGCAAGCTTAAATTTGATGAGTTCAGAGTCCTTCTTCGAGGTTAGGAGGTTAGAGGTTTGTTGTTTATTTTTATATCTTGCATAATGATTGAGAAGTGTACTTGATGTTTTGAAATTTGTATATGGTCTAAGTGTTTGTATCAATGATTTTTTGAGATGAGCTTTAATGTTTGCTCAAGGATGAACAAAAGTTTAAGTGTGGGTGTTGATGTGAGGCCAAAATACATATTTTTGAAATTATTATTTACCTCACATTTATTATTTATATTTGTCCTTTTTTAGCATGAATTTTATGGATTGTGCTAAATAGTGTATTTTATTTGTAGGAGTAAATTGACGTAAAGATAAAGAAGTTTGGAACTAAAACAAATTAAAGATGAAAGATTATAGAAGGAAATCAAACAAACAACTTAATGGATTAAATTTAATATAATAATATATAAACATATTAACTACCAAAAAAAGAAGGAGAATTGCAATTAAACTGATGGCCACGTGTTAGAATCTGAAGGCAGCACTAAAGTTTGAGATGGCGAACCAGCGTTCAGACGTGGAATCCAATTCTGTCAAGGTTTTGGGTTCCCAATTTATTTTGGACTCAATTATTTTAGTCAGGGTTTTCTACATCTATAAATAGTCCATAAGAATAATTATTAGAAGGGGGGATGAATGTAGAAATTAAATTTTGATTTAGGGTTTCTTCTTTTCTTCTTTTTTATTTCTATTTTACATCTTTTCTTTGAATGATGGGTTGTAATTGCTCTATGTTTATGTGGAGTTAAACATTTCGTTTTTCGATTATATTTACTTACAATATGATTGTTTAGTGATTTTGATTCGACATGATTTGTTTATCATATTAGTTGTTCTTATATTCTTGTGATTACTATTTTGGTGCTTGATCACCATTGAAATAAACATATTGTCTGAATTGAACTCAGGAGAGGAATAAGAGGATAGAACGTGGAATATAAAGAGCATGATTTTCTCTTAATAATTAGGGTTAATTTGTATCTAGGATAGAGATATACTTAGAAACCATGCTTGGTCCCTATACATGAAGAAATCATAATGCTCGATACTTAATCCATCCTTTCCCCGCTCAATGATGTAGTTAGAGTGTTATTTATGGTAGGCGATTAGAGGTCGGAAGACCATGATCATATATTTAACCCTGTGAATCAATAACTAGATAATCAAATAAGTTGATGAAATTGATGCTAAACATGATTGTTAGTTAAATTGTAATCATAGATCGATTCATTCATTGATTGTGTAAACATCTATCTTTTCTTAGTTAATTGCTTTTTAGTTATTTTAACTTTATTTTTAGTTTAGTTAATATATTCATCTTTTGAAATCCTCCCCTTAAATAAATAATATTTGGAATTAATGTAATTTAGTAAGAATAATTAATTGACAAGTCATTTGGGTTCGATAATTCGGTTCTTTTAAGCGCCACTATATTACTTGTGTGACCGCGTACACTTGCGTGTGCAATTGGAAGCAACAAGTTTTTGGCAGTCTACATACTTACAGTTTACCGTCACATTTCCTTTCACAACTTAAGTACTATTTACCCATTCACTATACATTATTACTTAATTAGTTCTATAATCCTCTGAATACCATGAGGTTCTCCACTCAAAAACCATAAGTCTAGCTTAGGTCTATCACCTCATGAATACTCTACTCAATTATTCAACACATATACTTGGCTTTCACTAACATAATGGCATTGATATAAACTTCCTTCTGTTTAAAGTATACTCTAACCCATTCATACTAGTAACTCTTACTTTACCTTCTATCATGAAATCTATATAAACTTGTCACTTCTTAGTCTACCGAAGGGAAAACTCCTCATTAATAACTTACTGGGTGTATGACTGCAACAACATAAATTACTTCATTACTATCTCTCTTTCTTATATTACTATACCTCTAAATGCATTCTTCTAACTCTGGGCACTTCTACTATTAGTGGCTGATAACATCGCAACTCAGACTATTATTTGGGTGAAATTACTACCCACGCATTCTAGAATACACTCCTCTCATAAGGGTCTCACTTGAGTAAAGTTTAGAGAAGAGAATCTGGGAGTACATCTCGCTTTTAGCTCGAACGCACAATTAATATGAATAAGGGTGCATTCTTTCAAGTCAATACACTTAAGCTCAAGTATGGGCTTCTCTTAAATCCCTCTACAGTCTCATGACTTTTTGAAGACTTTTGCTAAGAATAACTCATCAAAAAGGATTTAGGGTTTGCTTTTAAACCACCTTGAGTATGAGGGATAGTCGAATAAATTTGAGAAACGCACGAGTTTGAATAAGTTCCTAATGACACAGTTCTTGTGCAGGATTTAGAGTATGAAAGTAGGGAAACTTTTATTAAATGTATGTAGTCCCTCATTTATAGAAGTAGGGCCCTCACAACCATAAATAAGATCCTACTTGACATGGCTTCATAGACACTCTTGAACACTTGAGCTCTGGGCTCTAATACCAAATTTGTCATGCCCCGACCCCATACCCTGGACGTGGCCGACACTTGAGAACCATTGTTGGTCCTCAAGCGAACCCTTGGTCTGGCTAACTACTTAGCGGAAGACTTACTCAAGCGATAATAGGTTTAAAAACAAAATTTAGAACATTTAATTTCAAAGTAAATACTCAACTCAAATTGTCTATAAAATACTCAACGATATAAGTATAATAGTGTGCAAAAACATCTCAAGGAAAAGTAAATGGTGAGAGACTCCTCAACTCCATCTATCTATGAAGCCTCTATTACTCAACATGGATATCAGGACGAGACCGACGACATCTTAAGACAACTGACTAGAAAATAAATGTGAATTCCTCCAGAATGCAAGGAGGCTCACCTAAGCTATCTGAAATGTAAAGTGATCTCAACAAAGCGCTTGTTGATGATCCTGAACACTTGTATATGCATCATAAAAAGATGTAGGTCGAATGACATCAGTACATTGAATGAATGAGTATGTAATATAGACGAAGTGAAATAACTGAATGACAGGACTATAATAGATAAAATATACTCAAGCTGAATATAAAGAAATAAAAGAGTTAAATCATTTAAAGCTTTACAAAACACTTTTCATCTTTGAATTCAATATAATAAGTGTTATGTGAAAATACACTTTAACTCTATTAGGATATTCTCTAACCGACAACCATCACTATGAGCTACGTGATGGCACATCGTCTTGTCCACGTTGTCAGAACTATCCTATATCATGTCGGGATCTAGAACCTCTCAACTAAATAGATCCACTAAGCAATAAAGATTCATCTAACAAATATGATCATGTACCCATGTTAGCAAGACATGGTTTATGTGTGTGTGAGTTGTCTTAATTCTCCCCTATATCGATGCTCAATAATACTCCCAAAAATATGTATACCCATGCTCAAATGTATAAAACATACTTTTTCTCTGGTTTGAGATAATTGTTCAAACTATCTTCTTAAAAGAGGTAACTACTCTGAAATAACTCTAAACTCATTGTTTATTTAGAAAAAAATGTTTCTCCTTGCTCAATGTAAAAATTGTTTCTCTAGGTTGAGATAATTACTCAAAAAGGCTTCTTTAAGAGGTAACTGCTCTATACTCAATCTTTCTGAAAACTCTTTTAATTTTCTCAAAATAATACTCTCTTTCTTTATGTAAAATGAAACATTTGGAGAAATACTTAGTTCCCTTATACTCTTGCTCAAATCTTGGTTAAAACTTTTTCTTAAACTCCTTTTTACTTTCTCACAAACTCAGTTTAAAACAAAAATATCGACTTTAAAAATTTATAGCTCAAACTAGGGTTCATGCTGAAATATCGACGTGAACAACTCAACTCAAGGATATCACTAACAATATAGAAAACTCAATACTCAAGAACTCAACAATACTACTTATCTCAAGAATACTCAGTTCATAGGGTTCATGCTAAAATATAGGCATGTAACGAATCAACTCAAGAATCTCAAATGCATAACATATAAAAATTCAATAATTAGGAAAAGAATTTCAAAAGGAATCAAGAACTCAAGAACTCAAAATCAACTCATCTCAAGAATACTCAAATCGAAGGATAGATATTAGATTACTCTTTACTAATTTGAAAGTAGAAGTAGGGTGTGAGGACGAATTAGTCCAACACTATGATAACTTTACATACTTGATTATAAAGCTATTAGACTGAAAATTTTTGTGGAGACTTGAATTTATCCTGAGCTTGAGAAGGAACATTAGCTTTTTGGAGGAAACCTTTAATCTTGGAATCTTGGTGCTTGCTCTTGATAAAAGAAACTCTTTTATGAAGTTCTTAGAGTGGAAGAACATGGGAAAACCTTGGGTGAAAGGATTCTCTTTGTATCTTAGATTTTTTACTTGAAGATTTTAGGGTTTTTGTTGGAGAAGAGGAACCTTGGTGAGTTTTAAGATAATTTCTAAATACTTGAATGTTTTGATTGAAGAAAACTAGTTAGTTGAATGATATACTTAGTTAAAACACTCAAAACGACTTAGAATAAAGTATAAAACGACATAGGGGAAAGACCGAAATGACCCCAACTTAAAAACTGACTAAGTGCGTTAAAAGAAAGGTTTCACAGTGTAACCACCTATTCCTGTCGTTATAGAAAATCCAACATGTAAAGAATTGGGGCTAGAAAAACTTTTTGTAGTAACTTGAAAATTCCTAGTCTAGTCCAGATTTGGACGGAATCTAAGTCATGCGAGGTCTAGGGAAATCTGGTAATGAATGACAGATCTATTTATAAATTTGATCACATGAGTAGATAGCTAAGACGTTAAGGATCCCGTACAGCTTTACCGAATTGAATTCAGACGAGTACAACTCCCGAAACTGATCTTAGCGTGAGCATGCAGTTTTTTAATGTCCTGGTTTGAATATGTGTTGTGAAATAGGGGCTTGGAACTCAAATTTTGAGATTCTGTCTCCATGTAAGCTGCCCGAAGGGGGCAGCTGTAGCGGGCCAGTCACGAATTAAGTCAGGAAAAAACCCCAATTTCATTATTTTTCTGCAAACTTCATTCTTAAGAGTTAAGAGACGACCTAGGACGAGTTCTTGACAGTTTTCCATGACTTTTGGTGCTAAAGGTAATGATTTTACTCCCCTAATCTATTTTTGGATCCGTAGAACTTAGATTCATAGGTAATTATCATCGGGGGAGGGTTTTGGCATGAAGTTATTGGTGGGAAAAAACCCTAGCTGCATATTAGGATCATGTGTATGGCCTAGGGTTGATGATTTCGATTGTAATCCGGGTAATTAGGCCTCATTTATTGATCCTTGCATTAGTTTGTTGTTTTTAGACCACGAACAAGCAGAAAGAATCCGAAAAGGGAAGATTCAAGTGCCTTAGGGGGATTCAAGCTTGGTTTTGAGGTTAGTGATGGTTTGATTTCATGTTTTGTGTGATGTATGTTGGTAATTGCTCATTGTAACACATGCATGTACGTGAATGAAGCATTGTTGATTAAACCTAATGAAATGAGTATGAACAAATAGATGTATGCCACGATTCAACACTTGATTGTACGATTACGAGTATGTGCATTATGAGTGTGAATGTGATTATGGTCTTGTTGATGGGATCGGGTGTCACGTTCGGACACATATATTGGTGTAGGTGTCACGTTCCAACACATATATTAGATCGGGTGTCACGTTTCGACACACTAATTGGGATCGGGTGCCATATTTTGGTACACTAACAGGTTGGGTATGGGTTTCATGAGAGGACCATTGAATTGTAATATTTACTTGTTATTGAGAATGTGGATTTGTACATTGCTCCTGAAATGATAACTGCGTATATATTCTGTACATGTCATGTTTACTATGTTGTGACTGCTTATATATGTTTCACTTATTGGAATAGTCGCGTGATCCTACCAGTACACTGTGGTTGTAACTGATACTGCACTTGCTCGTTCTCTATTGAGTACAGGGCATCTTCCGGCAACTATTGATAGACCTCAACTAGGAGATCAGTGATTGAGATCGGATTTCAAGGGTGAGCCAGTTCTTTCAAGCTGACATGAAGTCCTTTATATTATTTAGTCCATTTCCTTCGGACCTAGACTATTTAGTTGTGTCTTATGTTGGTTGGGGTTGCACCCTATTTTGTCTTAGACTTGTGGAATTTAGAGTTTTGGTACAATGACTTTCAGTTCTAGGGGTTAACTTTCGCAATAGTTGATTAGTTGTTTTGTTGAACTCTTGGAGTTTATGGGAACTCCTTATTTCTTTTGTCATTTAAACATGCTTCTGTATCTTTAAATGTTTAATTTTGTTGTTAGGTTGCTTTTTTGGGTTATAGTAATGGTTCTACAATCGGAGGGTTAGTGTGGGTGCCAATCACGATGGTCTAGGTCGTGACAAAATTGGTATCAGAGCCTTAGGTTCGTTGATCTCGTTGTACCAAAATGAGTCTAGTAGAGTCTTGCGGAACGGTACAAAGATGTCTGTACTTTTGTTCGAGAGGCTACATGTCTTTAGGAAATCTCTCTATTTTCTCTTGTCTCTTTTTGTGCTGTAACTTGATTCCAATTGGTATCTGGCGATTCCAATTGGTATCTAATCTTGTTCCCTCTTCTGTCCGCAGATGGTAAACACTCGTTTCAACGGCGTTAGGCCCGTAGCTCTTGTCAATGAGCCAGCTGAGGAATCCACAACAAGAGGCCACGGTCGAGGCAGGGGTAAAGAAAGAGGAAGGGGTAGAGGTCAAGGAAGGGTATCACCCGCTAGGAATGGATCTCCCGTTGAAAATTCTCCTAGGGAAGAGGTCATTCCTGCGCCCCAAGAAGGGGTACAAGGGAACGTGGAGATAGAAAATGAAGAGGTTGTTGGACCAGAGGATGAGGTACATGCTGAGACTACATGTATTCCTCCCTTAGACCCAGTGTTAGCTCAACAAATTCTGTCTTTTTTAAAGGGGTTGTTCAGTCCTGGAATCTTTCCAGCAGTGCAAGCTACTTAACCTCCGATCAACACCACTGTTACTGCTAATGCTACTCCTAGGATAGATAGAGAAATAGGCACTGATGTTTTCTTCCGTCCTTTGTTGGGGTGATGACTAGTAATGAGCATGAGATGTTGACTAAGTTTCTAAAGTTAAAGTTGCTTGTAGTTCATGGTTTTGAGAGTGAGGACACCTATGAGATTATTTTGGATTGTTATGAGAGGCTTCATAAGTTGGGTTTTGTACATCAACATGGGGTAGAGTTTGTGACCTTCCAGCTTCAAGGTGAGGCTAAACAGTGGTGGAGGGCCTATGTGGAATGCAGATTGTCAGTTTTACCCCCAATCACTTGGACAAGGTTTCATGCTCTGTTCCTGGAAAAATATATCCCTCGGACTTTGAGAGATTGTAAGAAGGACGAGTTCATGGCTTTGGAACAGGGTGGAATGATTGTAGCTGCTTATGAGGCTAAGTTTCATGCCTTGTCTAGATATGCTACAAAATTGGTAACTACAGAGGAAAAGAGGATTCATTTATTTGTCAAAGGATTAAACCCCGAACTTCATGCATTGTCTGTTCATATGACTTCTGCAGGAAAAAGCTTTAATGAGGTGACTGACTTTGTGAAGAAAGTAGAGGGATTAGATGTGATGGGCAGGCTAAGGCTTTGGCTAAGAAGTCCATGAGCTCAGGTAACTATCAGGGTTCTTACTCCAGAGGTTTAGGTAGGCCGACACTTGCAGCTCGACCGATTCAGTTCGCTATGCCCGCTGCTACAGGTAATTACTCGGGAACTCTACAACATAATTTTATTCAGGATAGCCAGGTAGCCGTGTCTTTGGGTAGCGGTAAATCGTCTTTTGATCGTACTTGGTATAAATGTGGGGAACCTGGGCGCATGAGAAGAGATTGTCCCCAACCATGCATGTTGGATTTCGCGCAGTAGCAGACTAGAGCAGTGGTACCCGCGGGCAATGGTAATAATGGTAGAGGGCGCCACAAGGTGGGAAAGAAGGAAATCAACGAGGCCATGGAGGCCGAAGAAATGGTAATGCAAGTAGAGGAACAGTGTAACCAGGTAAGGAGGTCACTCGTCATGATGACAAGCTCATTGTTATGCCTTTCTGGGCAAGACCGAGGCAGAGGTGTCTGATGTAGTGATCACAAGTACTATTCTTGTCTATGATCGGATGGCTACTGTTTTGTTTGGTCCGAGTTCTACTTATTCATATGTATTAGTTCAGTTTGCCTTGAGTTTTGATATGATTTGTGATATACTTGATGCCTCCATCCATATTTCTACCCTAGTTGGAGAGTAAGTCATAGTCACCCATGTGTATCGTGCTTGCCCTATCTTGTTTATGTGTTTTCAGACTTGGGCTGATTTGGTTATTTTGGATATGACTGATTTTGATATAATCTTAGGCATGACTTGGTTGTCCCCCCATTATGTTGTGTTAAATTGTAATACAAAATCTGTGACTCTAGAAATCTCGATAGGGAAAAATTAAAGTGGGAAGTGGTGTACAAGCCTAAGCTAGCTAAGGTCATATAATCCATTCGGTCTAGGAAACTGGTGGGGCAGGGATGTTTGGCGTATTTGGCTCATATTCGGGATGTTGAGGTTGAGTCTCCCTCTATTGAGTCTATTCCTATAGTGTCTGAATTTAAGGAAGTGTTTCCTACAGATTTGCCTTGTATGACTTCGAATAGAGATATTTTCTGCATTGACTTGGAACCCGGTACTCGCCTCATTTCTATCCCTCCTTATCGCATGGCCCCGATAGAATTTAGAGAGCTTAAGGCTCAAATATAAGAACTTCTTGATAAATGTTTCATCCATCCTAGTTCTTTCCCGTGGGGTGCTCCTGTCTTGTTTGTTAAGAAAAATGATAGTAGTATGAGGATGTGTATAGACTACCGGCAGTTGATAGGGTCACAATTTGAAATAAGTATCCACTGCCTCGGATAGATGATCTTTTCGACCAGTTGCAATGTGCGTCAGTTTTCTCTAAGATTGATCTAAGGTCTGGTTACCATCAGCTAAAGATTAGGCCTGAGGATGTACCCAAGACGATATTTAGGACCCGCTATGGACATTATGAATTTTTGGTGATGTCGTTTGGATTGACCAATGCGCCTGCAGCTTTCATGAGTTTGATGAATGGTGTGTTCAAACCATTTCTGGATTCGTTTGTTATTGTTTTCATTGATGACATTTTGGTCTATTTAAAGAGTAAGGAAGAGTATACTGACCATCTTCGTATCTCTCTAGGTGTTCTTGAGAAACAAAAGCAATATGACAAATTTTCCAAGGTGAGTTCTGATTGACTTCAGTTGCGTTTTTGGGGCATGTAGTTTTAAGGAAAGGGTAATGGTAGATCCCCAAAATATTGAAGCGGTTAAGAATTGGGTCTGGCCTAGCTCCGTGACTGAAGTTAGGAGTTTTGTGGGGCTTACTAGTTACTATCGCCGATTTGTGAAAAACTTTACTTCTATTGCCACACATTTGACAAGGTTGACCAAAAATGAGGTGCCTTTAGAATGGATTGAGAAATGTGAGGAGAGCTTTCAAAAGCTCAAGACACTTCTGGCCACAACACCTATTTTTGCACTACCAGTGGAAGGTAAAGATTTCATTGTTTATTGTGATGCTTCACATTCGGGTTTGGGTGCTATGTTGATGTAGGATAAGAATGTTATAGCTTATGCGTCGCGGTAGTAGAAGGTGCATGAGATGAATTACCCAACACATGATTTAGAGTTGGCAGCGGTAATGTTTGCTCTTAAGATTTAGCAGCATTATCTTTATGGTGTCAAGTGTGAGGTGTTTACTGATCATCGTAGTCTACAACATATATTCACTCAAAAAGATCTGAATTTGAGACAACGAAGGTGAATGGAGTTACTTAAGGATTATGATGCCACCATTCAATACCATCCGGGTAAGGCTAATGTGGTGGCAGACGCTTTGAGCAGAAAGACGGTAAATATGGGTAGTCTAACTTGTTTGGGTGTAGCCAAGAGACCTTTGGCTAAAGAGATTCAGACCTTGGAGTTTAAGTTCATACAGTTGGGCATCTCAGAGAGAGGTGGGGTGTTAGTTAGCATTGAGGTTAGACCCACGTTCATTGAGGAGATCAAGACCAAATAGTTTGAGGATGAGAATTTGAATGAACTTCGAAATAAGACAATGTCCGATAAGGCACAATACATGACTCTTGATGCGGGTGGTGTGCTTAATTTCATGGAAAGGATTTGTGTTCCTCGATTGGATGACTTGATTCAGAAAATGTTGACAGAATCTCATGGTTCATGGTATTCCATTTATCCGGGGGTGACCAAGATGTACGGAGACTTGAAGAGACTTTATTAGTTGCCTGACATGAAAAAAGACATAGCTGAGTTTGTGGCTAAGTGCCAGAACTGTCAGCAAGTAAAGTATGAGCACCAAAGACCTGCAGGTTTGCTTCAAAGAATGCCAATTCCGGAATGGAAGTGGGAAAGGATAGCTATGGATTTTGTGGTTGGTCTCCCCAAGACTTTGGGGAAGTTTAATTCTATTTGGGTAGTGGTTGACAAATTGACTAAGTCAACCCATTTTATTCCCGTCAGAGTAGATTATAATGCCCAACAATTGGCTAAGATTTATGTGAAAGAGATAGTGAGGACGCACGGGGTGCCCCCTTTCTATCATCTCAAACTGTGGTACGCATTTCACATCCAAGTTTTGGAGGAAATTGCATGATGAGTTTGGCACTCAACTCAATTTTAGTACAGCTTTCCATCCACAAACGGATGGGAAGTTAGAGAGAACTATTCAAGTGTTAGAGGACATGCTGAGGGAATGTGTGATTGATTTTGGAGGACATTGGGATAAGTTCCCACCGTTGTGTGAGTTCTCCTATAATAACAGTTACCACTCCAGTATTGACATGACACTATTTAAGGCACTTTATGGGAGGGGATGTAAATCACCCATATGATGGTTTGAGGCTAGAGATGTGAAACCCTTCAATGTTGACTTGGTGAAGGATGCTCAAGATAAGGTAAGAAGAATTCAAGCTAAGCTTTTAGTAGCCCAGAGTAGACAAAAAAAGTACGCGGATCGTAAGGTAAGAGACATGGCATTCAGGCTGGTGAACAAGTTCTACTAAAAATGTCACCTATAAAAGGGGTAATGAGATTCGGTAAGAAGGGCAAACTTAGTCCTAGATACATTGGTCCATTTGAAATTCTGACTATGTAGGGCCAGTGACTTATAGATTGGCCTTACCCTCTAGCTTATCTGGAGTTCATCAAGTGTTTTATATGTCCATGTTGAAGAAGCATCATGGAGACGGAGATTACATCATAAATTGGGACTTAGTGTTGTTAGACAAGGACCTTCAATATGAGGAGGAACTGATTGCAATTCTTGATCGTGATATCCGGAAGCTGGAGACCAAGGAGATTAAGTCCGTGAAAGTTCAATGGAAGCATCATCCAGTTGAGGAAGCTACTTGGGAAATCGAGAAGGACATGCAAGACAAGTATCCCCAATTATTCAACGAATCAGGTACTACTCAACTCTTACTTTATCCCATTTTTCCTAGTCTGTCACTCGGGGATGAGTGATGGGTAAATTGGTATCTATTGTAACGACATGTTCCCATCGTTATAAAAAAGCTAACGGGGAAAAAATTGGGGCTAGAAAAACTTTTTGTAGTAACTTGGAAATTCCTAGCCTAGTCCAGATTTGGACGGAATCTGAGTCATGTGAAGTCTAGGGAAAGCTGGTAATGAATAAGAGATCTATTTATAAATTTGATCGCATGAGTGTATAGATAATACATTAATGAGCCCGTATGGCTTTACGGAAATGAATTCGGGCGAGTAGAACTCCCCAAACTGATCTTAGCGTGAGCATGTAGTTTTTGAACATCCTAGTTTGAAGGTGTGTTGTGAAATAGGGACTTGGAACTCAAATTCTGAGGTTCTGTCTTTGTGTAAGCCGCCAGGGAGGGATTAATCCCGCCACGGTGGGGCCGCTGTAGTAGGTTAGGGACCGCTGTAGCGGGCCAGTCGCGAATTAAGTCAAGGTAAAACCCCAATTTCTTTATTTTTCTGCAAACTTCATTCTTAAGAGTTAGAAGACGACCCATGATGAGTTCTTGACTATTTTCCACGACTTCTGTTGCTAAAGGTAAGGATTTTACTCCCCTAATCTGTTTTTCGATCAGTAGAACTTAGATTCATGGGTAATTATCGTCGGGGGAGGGTTTTGGCATGAAGTTAATGGTGGGAAAAAGCCCTAGCTGCATATTAGGATCATGGGTTTGGCCTAGGGTTGATGATTTTGTTTGTAATCCGTGTAATTAGGCCTTGTTTATTGACCCTTGCATTAATTTGTTAATTTTAGAGCACGAACAAGCAGAAAGAATCCGTAAAGGGAAGATTCAAGTGCCTTAGGGAGATTCAAGCTTGGTTTCGAGGTAGGTGATGGTTTGATTTCATGTTTTGTGTGATGTATGTCGGTAATTTCTCATTGTAACACATGTATGTATGTGAATGAAGCATTGCTGATGAAACCTAATATAATAAGTATAAAGGAACATATGTATGTCACGATTCAACGCTTGATTGTATGATTATGAGTATGTGCATTATGAGTGTGAATGTGATTGTGGTCGTATTGATAGGATCGAGTGTCACGTTCCAACACATATATTGGAGCGGGTGTCACGTTCCGATACATATATTGGATCGGATGTCATGTTCTGGCACACTAATCGGGATCGGGTGCCATGTTTCTGTACACTAACAGGTTGGGTATGGGTTCTATGAGAGGACCATTAAATTGTCATATTTACTTGTTATTGAGAATGTGGATTTGTACACTGCTCCTGAAATGATAACTGTGTATATATTCTGTACATGTCCTATTTACTATGTTGTGACTGCTTATATATATTTCACTTATTGGAATAGCTGCGTGATCCTTCCAGTACACTGTAGTTGTTTACTGATACTGCACTTGCTCGTTCTTTGTTGAGTACAAGGCATCTTCAGGCGGCTATTGATAAACCTCACTAGGAGATTAGTGATTGAGACCAAATTTCAAGGGTGAGCAAGTTCTTTCAGGCTGGTATGGAGTCCTTCCTATTGTTTAGTCCATTTCCTTCGGACTTAGACTATTTAGTTGTATCTTATGTTGGTTGGGGTTTGCACCCCATTTTGTCTTAGACGAGTTTTGGTACAATGACTTTCAGTTCTAGGGGTTAACTTCCGCAATAGTTGATTAGTTGTTTTGTTGAACTCCCGGAGTTTATGGGAATTCCTTATTTCTTTTGTCATTTAAACATGCTTATGTATCTTTAAATGCTTAGTTTTGTTGTTAAGTTGTTTAGTTTGCTTGTAGTAATGGTTCTCCCATTGGATGGTTAGTGTGGGTGTTAGTCACGACGGTCTGGATCGTTACACATAGACTATTTAAGGCTCCACAGTATGTGAAACACTTCACGAGCCTTATAGCCTTCTTTGAACCTTCGTTTGTCTGACAATGCCTTATTAAAATAAGTATAATGTTTTACTCCAAACCCGAAATGAGGAAATCTTGGTGGCATTGGAAAGAGGATTGAAATATCTTTAATTTGGTAGGTTATGACCTACCTAATACATTTTTTACTGAGAGATATATGTTGACACCCAATTTTGACCCTCCACGATAGGAATTAACTTTCGAGCTTCTTAATTTTTAAACGATTTGGAATAATCAGTTTTATTAAATTCAAGTGTTTTTCTAGTCATTTTAAGTATTTTTTGTTATTTTTATAATTTTTAAATGATAGATATATTTTTTATAATTTTATAAATATCTAAAAATCATCGCAAAAGATTTTACAGTTTTTGTTAAGTGTTGAATCAATTTATTTTTAAATTATAGTTATAATTTTGAGTTAATTAGTTTGCAATTAAATTAATCATTTTATAATCGAACTAATTATTTTATTTCGTTAAGATTGAGAAGCTCCTGAATTAATTCATCTCATTTAGATTTAGGTGAATTTGCAATTTAAATTCAATTTGGTTAAGTTTATAACCTCAGTTGGCCAATTCCAATTCGATTTGGCTAAATTATTAATTCCTTAACCCATCTCAAGGCCAAATTTTGGACCTTCTCCTCATTCAGCCAATCCAATTCACCCTTTCCTCAGCCCAATTCCTTTCCAGCTTTAACATTTACTCCAGCCCTCCACTTTAACTCCCATTTTACTTTAAATTCCAACCCACTTTCATTTTACAATATCCATTACCATACCAAAACAATACTATACCCATTTCCAACAAACAGGTAGCAGCGTACAACACACCAAACGACCCCGCTTCTTCTTCACACTGCAAAACCAAGCGAAACCCAGAAAATGAGCCAGCAATCCAGACGCGAGCCCGAGCCCAATAGCGATGCGATTCCTTTTCCCTCTCTTCTCGCGACGTGCCTATCTCCGTACACGAATATTCTCGTACGAAGTCAAGTGTTTGCATCTCAGGTGCTCTTCGTCCTTCCTCCTAAAATCAACGTTCCTCCATTAAAATCCGTTAGGAATCAATACTATCCCAGCCTCTCAACCTTATCCACTCCAGGAAAATTTGAAATTTCAGCTTTTCCCACATCGGTTCTATCCCAGAAATTCCCCCCAAATCTCTCCTATAAAAAGCTCCTCTTTTCACTGTTCATGGGAAGATTTTTGGAGACCAAAGAGTACCCTAAAGGTTTTGGGAATTCTTGGTTCAATAGTTCAAAATTTTGTAGCTTTTGTGGTTGTTTGAGTTGAAGGAGGTGGTGGAATCGTCTCCGTCAAACTTGTTGTCTGGTTCGTTGCCCAGAACCAGGTAATCCTCTCTTTATTTCAATGTTTTTTCCGCTCTCAGTTATGCTTTGCTCATTGGAATCGTGTTTGGTATTAGCTGCTTTAGAATAGAAAAATAAATTGTTATTTTGCTCATTATCTTAAGTGTTCTGTTGTTGTTGTTGTTGTTTATTCCAAGTAAAAATTAGCTTTGGCTTAGTTGGTTTTCTCTTCCTAATATTCTATCATTTTTCAGTTTTGGGTATTTCCTATAATCATGTAGATTAGCCAAGTTTAGCTCTTATTTTTCAGCAGGTAAGTTTGTTTAGGGCGTTTCATTTTGGCCGTTGCTTATTTCTCTTCTATATCTTAATAGCTAGGTATGTTTTTCGAGTATCATATATGGTGTTCATGTTATTTTTATTTCTGGCTATTGCTTTTGTTCCAATTTCCCAGCATGTTCTTTCCTGTTTGATTAATAGGAAATAGTTGTATCCCTTTCCTTTCTGTTATTATCCTTTAGTTGATGTCAATGGTTGCTTTATACACTGCGTTGCCTGGTTGTATTTCATGTTGGTGTCTTTGCTCTTTCTTCTTAGTTCTTGTAAAGATATATAAGTTCCCATTGTTTACATTCATATGAATCTCTGATAATTTATAAAGATTAGGCTTAATGAAACCATCTTAGTTGGATTTATTTGCTTAAGAATCATGGTGGACTGGTTCCCGTTTGCTAGTATAATGTACAATTTCACTTAAGTTATCTATTTGAGCCTGCCTATTTTATACTACACTCTCTTTATGGCTGATTTTCTGATAATTTAGAGAATGCTTCCTTAACTTAGTCAAGTTCATAAATCTATATGTTGTTAGTTACTTTTATCCTAACTCGACTTTGCAATCCAAGTGTATGACTATTGATCTCTTTCTGATTGCCTCCTTTATTAGACATACATAACTCACCTTTGGGGCTGCTCTTTAGCATTTCCTAAAGAGTTAGGCTCGGCTAAATGAAGGTTCTCAGCTCTTATGCATCCTAAACTCTTTAACTCATTATCTTTACACCCATGTTGGAATTGTTGGAGATAGGATTATTGTATTAACTTGTTGAATAAGGTTGCCTGCTTGCTCAAACATTGGTCTGTTTTATTCATTTTTTTTATTTATTTCCAAAATCCGATCAAATAAAATTTGTACTTTAAAGTGAATCATATGAGTGGTCTCTTGCATTTTAGAGTTAAGTCGTGATCGGCAGGATAACACCTTTATAGTTATTTGTCTTAAGCATGAAGTTTGTTAACTTATTCTTGCCTCGTGTTTGAACTAGTTTAATGTTAAGTTGGCATATTTGAGCTCTATTATGTAACTTCTTCCTATCGGTGACCTTTACATGATATGAATCCACCACTAATTAATAAGATTAGTTTCTAATTTTGTTATCGCTTTCAATGAAATCAGTTATTCTATGTTCTAATCCATTGTTAGAGAATTGATTCAAATGAGATGTTCCAAAGTTCTTAAGTTATATTTGCTATTTTATTTGCTTGTAGTATAAAGAGTTATTGTTCTTTAAATTTTTTATCCCTTTTAAGTGTTTCTTTTCCAAACCATTGCTCTATGTCTCCATAAGGATGTCTTAGTTTTGTTTGTTTGTTTCTCCAGTGTGGCTGCTCCTTGCCTATTAAATATCATTTGAATAATATTATGTTAATCAGCCCGCCTCTCTTCATTATGTGGTTTTTAGTATACTTTTCTATCATAGAACATAATTGGCGTGCTTGGCTTTATTTATATTTATTCTAGGTATATCTGTTTTGATCGCATTCCAGTGTTTGAATGCGAAATTATTTACTCTTCACATGTGCTAATTCTTCTCCCTTTTCCCCTTTCTTCTCATGTAAAACCACATCGAGTCCAATAGGACTCCCGTCTCTTGCATACTCCTCTTCTTGAGTCAATGTCATCCGAGTCGTGAATAGAAAGCCATATTATTGGGTTAAAATCCCAAGAAGGCAGTAGGAGCAGCCGTCTTAAAAGGTCGAGGACGAAGAGCAAAATTGGGTTAAAACCCATAATTAATAGAGCAGCAGCTGAAGCAAAGTAGCAGCAGTCCCAAAGGGACTAAAATTGAGATTTCTTGGACTTTAACAAGTCCAATTTATACAATAACACCGGCAGCAACTAAGCAAGAAGCAGAAATTGGGTTAAAACCCCAAAATTGACAAAGTAGCGGATCGGCAATTCAGTCCCTAAAGGGACTTAATATGGGCTGAAAATGTTTTGCTTATATGTTCTTATTATTATCATTGATGCTAACTTTTTCAACTTATATCTAACTTAGAAGAATCCTTGCGAGGTTTTTAATGACTTTTTCTATTTTGTTACTCATTTATTTTTTAAGTAGTTAAAATTTTCAAACCCGTTTTAGTTAAGGCAATCTAAACTTTATGACTAACTTGAGAATTATTCATATTCTTTCATAGTTAGTATTTAGATTTCAAGTCCATGTCTAAGTGATTGTGTTGATTATTCGACTCAAAAACTTGATTCGGATAAATTGTTAAGTTGCAATTTTTTTTGGCACTTTAACATTTGAATAATATAAATGTATAAGTATCAAAAGATTTTTCCCTTTCAAAAAATAAGATTTTTAACTAATTTAAGTTTCTTTTTTTTTTAAATTAGCCAAACTTTTAATTCGTCGGTCAACCGTGTGTTAGCGAATTCTCTAAGATGTCTATACCCTTCCTTAGAGAATTATTTGAACCCTTACCCGACTCTGGTTTTATTTAAAATATTTTCTTTCAAAAACCCCTTTTTAAATGGTTTTCTTAAATTTTTCCTAAAAATTAAGTGGCAATTTCCAAATGATCATTTTTCCAAAAAACTTAACAAAATTGCCAAAGTTGCGAAAATGGTTTCGAAACCTTAGTTTTCGAAATCGGGTTGAAACAAAATGACGACTTTGCTGGGGATTCATCTAGGTTCTAACCAAAAGGATTATATCGTTTGGTCAACTATTATTGTATTAATTGTTACTTTATGCAATTATGTGTTTAAATTTTGAATATTAATTGTCATATTGCATTCATGACATTTTCCAATATGTATGTATTGTATATTACAGAATGGTTTTGCGGAACCGCAATAAGCTTTTTTTATACTCAACCCTTTTCTGGAATGATCGGCAATTTATTGGTTCGTCATTCATCCAATGGTTGTTGTGAGTTCCAGCCTAAGTTGTTCGCTTGGGTCCCCGGTCTTTCAAAAATCACTCTTAGTCAACTAGCGTAGAGCGAAATCAAAACCCTATTTTAGGTGCATTAACCTAAGATGACCCAATACCCAAGGTGTATTGGGCCCATTAGAAGACTATCTTGTGTTTAATTGACCCACAGTTAATATAAGATGATCATCAAACTATTTGTTAAATTTGAAGGATATATATGTCGATTTGTGCATACCATTGTCCCTTGGAGTTGAGTTTTTATTGTATAGGTAGTTTCTTTGTTTTAGTCAAAGGAACATCCGGAAGAAATTCAAAAGCATCAAGAAGTTCGGAATGAAGATTTCATATGGAAGCTTAAACAATTGTACCCCTGCGTGGGACTGATATTTATTTCCCTCTCCTCTATTATGTATCCCCATTTGTTTTATTCATAAGGTTTGTATAAATATTTTTGGGAGCAGTGGAACGTTTCACAATGGATATGCACATCCTTCAAACGTTTGACTTACCTTTGGCTTAAAAGGTTACATGTATGTTAGGAGGCGTTATATATTGTTTCTGTGTTAAATATTACAAATTTTGTTTCATTTGTGCTTGTTTGACCTATGTATTTATATACATATGTTTTGCTTCAAACATAACTGGTCCATTATTCCATTCCAAAGTCTTAGAATGTCATTTAACATATAAACTCAATTTTCAAGCCTTCCAAAATACTCTTTGACTCCATTATCAAAATACATTCAATATCACTCAAGTCCTAGGTTCAATAGAGCTTTAAAAAAATTATTAGGTCATCATTCAAATTCACGTTGACCTCGTTGTTTCTTGAAAATTATTTTTTTACACCTACCAAGCCGGCGTTACTAAATATTCTGTCAGTTTCAAGTCAATTTTAAGACGTCTTTGTTTCTTGAAAGGGCTTTTCAATTGAACCTTCCAAAAGGTACATTTGAATCTTTACAAAAATCATATAGTTTGCTTTGTTTAAACTCCTTTCTTTCGTTAATATTTTAGTTCACAAAATGATCAAAGTTTACAATTTGGTCACCCTTTTAGAGTCCTTTGTTTTGCGAATTTTGGACTAATTTGTTTAGAGAAAAACACATGTTATTTGTTTTATATGTTACTTTGGTAGATTATTATGATTAATAGACTAACTCTCTTATTTTTTAAGTTGTTTTTAGAAGGAAAGACTGATTTGTGTTGGTAATCAAACTTGCTCACTTCACCAAAGTACCTGCTGGCTGAACATCCATATTTTACACGGTCTAGGGTCAATGAAATTTCTACAGACTCTTCATTTCTTACTTGGACTACTAAGAGGACTCGGTCAAAAATGGATTCCGCTATCAACACGATTGTTTCGTTCGAAATGATCCCCACTCCATCTGTCGTTGCCAATCCTAGTGCCTCGGTAGCAACAAAATCACCCATGGAAGTCATCGCTCGTCTAGAGCAACGAATTGGTGAACTGAACCTCCTGGTAACACAATACCAAGCCGCTTCTCAGAACTTACCACTTGATGCCCGCCAAAAAGGGCCCATGCCACCTTCGTTTCCAACTTTAAGTGAGCTCAATCAAGGAGATCATTTACCACCTTTCAACAAACTCAAAGTGCCTCACTCACTCATTCAACTTAGGATACTCCTCATGTTTACACATTTATTCCTCCGAAAGCTCCAACGATAACACATCATGCTCCGTCAGTGTACACTTATGTCACTGCTCCACCTGTTACTAAGGCTCAGGAGTTTCACCGTCAAGATGTTAATCACTATGTTGAAATTGAAAATGATGCAAAATCAATTGATGCTGAAATGATGAGTAGGAAGATGAAAAGCTTAGAAGATGCTATGAGAGGTCTTCGTGGGTTCGATAGTAGCCAGAGTGTGAGATACGAAGAGTTGTGCACATTCCCCGAAGTTGAGCTTCCACCCGGTTACAAGATTCCGAAGTTTGAAAAGTTCAGTGGATCAGGAAATCCTTTCTTTTGCTTGAAAATTTACTGTGAAAAGTTGATTGGCGTTGGAAACAACGAAGGGATAAGAATCAAGCCTTTCAATCAAAGTCTGACTAGAAAAGCCTTGGAGTGGTATTCAAAGCAAGATGTGACTAAATGGCATACTTGGGATGATCTAGATAATGCTTTTGTGGATCACTACAAGTTTCATGTTGAAATTACTCCTGACAGGATCTCTATTACCAAGCTAAAACCAAAGTCGACTGAATGCTTTTGAGAATATGCCATTCGTTGGAGAGAAGAAGTTGCTAGGGTACACCCACTTATGGAGGAATCAGAAATGATCACCTACTTCATTCAAGCTCAGGACTCAGAATATTATGAGCGAATGGTGACAATGGGTGGAAAGACATTTGTTGAAGTTATTAAGGCTGGAGAAATGATTGAAGACGGTCTCAAGACTGGTCGAATAGCGAGTTACACCTCATCTCAGTTTGCTAACAGGGCCTATCAAATTTGTTCCTTTGGAGAGAAAAAAAAGAAAGAGGTTATGATGTTAACGACTCGAGGAGCTACCTCATATAATCGTTAACCACCTCCAGGATATCCTGGTTCACAATACTATGTTTGCAACTATCAAGCAACATTTCATCCTCCACGACCAATACAAAATCATTGAAACAATGCACCTCGTCCCAATTTTGAGAAAAAGCCTCCTCGAGTCTTCACTCCATTGTGTGAGACACGGACTCAACTTTTTGAGAGATTGAAAGAGGCAGGAATACTCCATCCAGTGGAATCCAAGATTGTGAATACTTCAGCCGAGTGATATGACCCAAACAAGCGGTGCGCTTATCATTTAGGAGTTTTTAGACATGATACCGAGAAGTGTATCACTCTCAAACACAAAATTCAAGATTTGATTGACAACGAGGTGGTAAAACTTTCTCAATCTCCACCGAATGTGAACACCAATCCACTACCCAAGCAGAAGGAGTAGTTGTTGGCATAACCAGTTGCAAAGAAGAAGCAAGTTTCCTGGAAGTCACACTTTTGGCATCTTTTAGTCTTGTATTTGGGGTTTGTTGTTTCATTTCCCTGTAATCGCTCTTTTATTGTTTTGTTTCCTTTATAATCGTTTGTTTGGATTTGATTTTCTTTGAATGCGTCTTTTGTCTGTAATGAACTACATCTGACCTGAATTCTCAAGAATGAGTTACGTAGGCGGCCTATGTCGGCTTCGGTCACCCATTTATCCCTTTTTAATATTTCCTTGTAAATGAACTACGTCTGACCTGAGTTGTCAAGAATGAGATACGTAGGCGGCCTATGTTGGCTTCGGTCACCCATTTATCCCTTTTTAATATCTCCTTGTAAATGAACTACGTCTGACCTGAATTCTCAAGAATGAGATACATATGCGGCCTATGTCGGTTGTGGTCACCCTTTTATCCCTTTTTAATGTTTCCTTGTACTTGAACTATGTTCGACTTGAATTCTCAAGAATGAGATATGTAGGCGGCCTCGGTCGTTTTCTTAGTTAACTTTTTCTATTTCCGTTAATCCTCGAGAGTGGAACTACGTTCGACCTGATTCCTGCTCAGCGGGATACGTAGGCGCCCCACCGGCTCGGTCATATTCCCCTTAAGTTTTTCATTTCCCTTTATGATGAAAACTGGGGCAGAATTTTGAGAGGATCTCAAAATTCGTTAGAAGAGGGCCTTTTCCAACGAGCCAAAATCAATGATTACTTCAGAGTTGCAACTAGGGCAGAATTTTTGAGATTCACTCAATAATTCAACTAAAAACTACAGAAAGCTCAAAAGATATATTATGTTTTAAACCGGGGTAGAACTTTTGAGGAAGGTCCTCAAAAATTCCATCAAGCGACATTTCGAGATCAGACAAACTTGCAAACCAGAAGTCAAAGGAGCATCAGGATGGCAAAGCAAAGCCAACATGAATCAGTCTCTCAAAACTAAGAATATTTATTTGGATGCAGGAACTATGAAGTCACAGGACATCGTTAGACCCATAGTGGCCTTGTCATTGTTCAGATGATTTATACTCTTACTCATTTTCTAATTTTTTTCCTTTCAATTTACTGTGACTTACACATTCTCAATTCTACAGATGGAATAGCTTGGCACAATGGCGAAAACCATAAGACGTTATCCAGACCAATATAAACTGAACAACTTTATTTGACAACTTATCTTTTACTTTGGTAATTTTATTTTGTTACTAATTACATCTGAACTCTGCAGGTGTCGTTAGAACCGGAGTCAGAATTCCAAGATTCTTCTAAAGTTTTGAAGGATCAAGCGAGACGTCCACAGAAAAAGGACATGCGCCATTTTTTTTCTTCCAAATATGCTATTATGAAAGATTTCCTACACCAAGGATCCAATCCAAGCTGACTCTTATCCTCTATTTTATGTAGAAGAACTTTGTCCTTCATTTTTTCAAATCTTTTGCCTTTTTATGACAAATCTTATGTTCTCTTTAAATTCCATTATGTTTCAGTTTCGAACTACGTCATACCTGATTTCTTGTTCCAGCAAGATACGTAGGTAATCCTATATAAGGATTCAGTCTTCTAACTGTTTTAAACTACAGACCCCAGAGGAAACTGGGGCATGTTTTTGAATCAGTCATTCTTTGTTTCGTGTAAATTATTTCAGTTAAGTACCCTTGGACTGGAAACAGGGGAAATTTTTGAAATAGTTCAAAGTTCTCAAAATCTTCGTTCAACTTCAAGTCTCAAAGATGTCCTTTATCAAACCAATCTTCTCTCTACAAGAAATCCATTTAATGTAGGGGCACACCTTATGTGACATCCCTAATTGTCCATTAGTGCCTCCTTTCAACATTTAAAGTTCTCAAATTGTTCTTCAAGATTTCTGTGTTTTCTATGGCTACCAGATCATCATGACTCGTTCAAGAGTCTTGACATTTCTTAATTTCTCTGTTCTTATCTAACAAATTTTATATGAGCGCAGGGACGACAAAGTTTTAATGACAACTGGAGATATTACCAGAAAAAGCTAATCAGATTACTCTGTTACAACCTTATTCTCTATTTTTGAGTGTCACTTTCTTTAACGTGACACATTAAATTATTGTTGGAGCATCAATTCTTTCAACGTGACACATTAAATTATTATTGGAGCGTCACTTCCTTCAACGTGACACGTTAAATTATTATTGGAGCGTCACTTCCTTCAACGTGACATGTTAAATTATTATTGGAGAGTCACTTCCTTCAACGTGACACGTTAAATTATTATTGGAGCGTCACTTCCATCAACATGACACATTAAATTATTATTGGAGCGTCACTTCCTTTAACGTGACATGTTAAATTATTATTGGAGAGTCACTTCCTTCAACGTGACACGTTAAATTGTTATGGAGCGTCACTTCCTTCAACGTGACACGTTAAATTATTATTGGAGCGTCACTTCCTTCAACATGACACGTTAAATTATTATTGGAGTGTCATTTCCTTCAACGTGACACGTTAAATTATTATTGGAGAGTCACTTCCTTCAACGTGACACGTTAAATTATTATTGGAGTGTCACTTCCTTCAACGTGACACATTAAATTATTATTGGAGCGTCACTTCCTTCAACGTGACACGTTAAATTATTATTGGAGCATCACTTCTTAAATTATTATTGGAGCATCACTTCCTTCAACGTGACACGTTAAATTATTATTGGAGCGTCACTTCCTTCAACGTGACACGTTAAATTATTATTGGAGCGTCACTTCCTTCAAAGTGACACGTTATATTATATTGGGATGTCATCTCCCTAAAAAGCGACATGTTGGGAAGTCACCTCCCTAAAAAGTGACACATTATATTATGTTATTGAATCATCACCTCGTTTAAATTGACACATCACTTTGGATCACCATTTCCTTCAAGAGCAATACACTTGAAATTGGATCGTCATTTCCTTCAATATGGCACGTTAAACCAAGTTTGCCTAAATTATAATTGTATTTTTATTACATTTTTTACTGACAATTTTCTCCAGATTTTGCAACACATGAAGTGGACTACGTGAAAAATGGACGCAACACAACGTGGAATTTTTCTTAGCAGCAAACTGGGACATAGTCCTAAGAGGAATATCAAACTCTTAGGACCCGAGTTGAGGAGCGACTTCCACCACAATCAAACCACATCCACTTTCATATTACAATACCCATTACCATAACAAAACAATACTATACCCATTTCCAGCAAACAGGCAGCAGCGTACAACACACCAAACGACCCAGCTTCTTCTTCACGCTGCAAAACTAAGCGAAACCCAGAAAATGAGCCAGCAGTCCAAACGCGAGCCCGAGCCCAGTAGCGATGCGATTCCTTTTCTCTCTCTATCCTCGTGACGTGCCCATCTCCATACACGAATATTCTCGTATGAAGCAATGTGTTTGCATCTCAGGTGCTCTTCGTCCTTCCTCCTAGAATCAACATTCTTCCATTCAAATCTTTTAGGAATTAGTACTATCCTAGCCTCTCAACCTTATCCACTCTAGGAAAATTTGAAATTTCAGCTTTTCCCACATCGGTTCTATCCCAGAAATCCCCCCCAAATCTTTCCTATAAATCCCCTTCTCTTCACTATTCGTGGGGAGAATTTTGGAGACCAAAGAGCACCCTAAAGGTTTTGGGAATTTTTGGTTCAATAGTTCAAAATTTTGTAGCTTTTGTGGTTGTTTGAGTTGAATGAAGTGGTGGAATCGTCTCCGTCAAACTCGTCGTTCGGTTCGTTGCCTAGAACCAGGTAATCCTCTCTTTATTTCAATGTTTTGTCCGCTCTCAATTATGTTTTTCTCATTGGAATCATGTTTGGTATTAGCTGCTTTAGCATAGAAAAATAAATTGTTATTTTCCTCATTATCTTAAGTGTTCTGTTGTTGTTGTTGTTGTTGTTGTTGTTTATTCCAAGTAAAAATTAGCTTTGGCTTAGTTGGTTTTCTCTTCCTAATATTTTGTCATTTTCAGTTTTGGGTATTTCCTATAATCATGTCGATTAGCCAAGTTTAGCTCTTATTTTTCAGCAAGTAAGTTTGTTTAGGGCGTTTCATTTTGGCCGTTGCTTATTTCTCTTCTGTATCTTAATAGCTAGGTATGTTTTTCGAGTATCATATATGGTGTTCATGTTATTTTTATTTCTGGCTATTGCTTTTGTTCCAATTTCCAAGCATGTTCTTTCCTGTTTGATTAATAGGAAAGAGTTGTATCCCTTTCCTTTCTGTTATTATCCTTTAGTTGATGTCAATGGTTGCTTTATACACTGCCTTGCCTAGTTGTATTTAATGTTGGTGTCTTTGCTCTTTCTTCGTAGTTCTTGTAAAGATATATAAGTTCCCATTGTTTACATTCATATGAATCTGTGATAATTTATAAAGATTAGGCTTAATGAAACCATCTTAGTTGAATTTATTTGCTTAAGAATCATGGTGGACTGGTTCCCGTTTGCTAGTATAATGTACAATTTCACTTAAGTTATCTATTTGAGCCTGCCTATTTTACACTACTCTCTTTATGACTGATTTTCTGAAAATTTAGAGAATGTTTCCTTGACTTAGTCAAGTTCATAAATCTATATGTTGTTAGTTACTTTTATCCCAACTCGACTTTGCAATTCGAGTGTATGACTACTGATCTCTTTCTGATTGCCTCATTTATTAGACATACATAACTCACCTTTAGGGCTGCTCTTTAGCATTTCCTAAAGAGTTAGGCTCGGCTAAATGAAAGCTCTCAGCTCTTATGCATCCTAAACTCTTTAACTCATTATCTTTACACCCATGTTGGAATTGTTTGAGATAGGATTATTGTATTAACTTGTTGAATATGGTTGCCTGCTTGCTCAAACTGTGGTCTGTTTTATTCATTTTTTTAAATTTATTTCCAAAATCTGATCAGATAAAATATGTACTTTAAAGTGAATCATATGAGTGGTCTCTTGCATTTTAGAGTTCCTTTATAGTTATTTGTCTTAAGCATGAAGTTTGTTAACTTATTCTTGCCTCGTGTTTGAACTAGTTTAATGTTAAGTTTTCATATTTCCAAAATCCGATCAGATAAAATATGTACTTTAAAGTGAATCATATGAGTGGTCTCTTGCATTTTAGAGTTCCTTTATAGATATTTGTCTTAAGCATGAAGTTTGTTAACTTATTCTTGCCTCTGATACGCTCAAATTACACCTCCCTAAAGAAGTATAAGCGATCGTTATCAAGTAAAGAACCCAACTTGTAGGTTGGGGTCGATCCCACGAGAAAAATGGTTTAGACTTTACTTTAACCCACGATTATATTCAGTTAGCCAAAGTACTTCTAGAAACAAGTAATAAAAAGGGGGGAAATTTGTGAAACAAATTGTAAGAATTCAGTAAGTAATCAATAAACAAAAGTCAATTTCGATTGTTATCAAGATGAGAAAATTAACTAGGGTATACGTGTTCACCACAAGCTCATAACGCACTAATCCTAGTAACCGCAATCCCTTCCTAGTGTATTACATGCAAAGTGATAAGTTAGGTATCTCTAAATCCTTGGTCCGGCATCTAGAGAATTTCACCTCGCACCTTGGTCCGGCTACGCGTGTATAATTTAATAACCCTTACCTTTACCTCATATTAGACATCATAATCGATGTTTGGTTTAGTTATTACTTCGCACCAATCGACACTAGCCTATTAGATAGTATCACACTAAATCTATGTTGATAATTCTTTTCTTGTTGATTACCT